>ML300277.1:0-58198 GCA_005239495.1 Nicotiana undulata
TCCAAAGGAGACATTTCCTCCTTTGAGGTTTTCGAGTGAAAGGAACTGTTCCTTGTTCCCCGTTATATGCTTTGAGCAGCCACTATCCAAAAACTAAATTTGGTTGCTTCCTCTCACTTATACCTACAAAAGGAAATCAGGGGTTAGTTTTAAGAACCCAAACTAGTTTGAGTCCTTTTCTACAAGAGAAAGGATGAATTAAGCTTTTTCTGGCCCAATTTGGTAACCGGTTTTTCTTTTTAACAAAACTCTCATTTCTTTGACTGGCCTGCTCTTTTGCAGTACACTCAATTTTGTAATNTCGGTTGCTACTATGATTTTCTTGAAGCCATCTCAAGGCATCAGAGGATTTATTCCATTTACAAGTTCGATCTAATTCATGTTTGACTTTACCAAGTTCTTCTTTAAGTGTCCTTATCTGTTCATCCTTGGTATACATCTTATCTTTTAGTTTTCCCACATTTTCTTCTAACATGATATGAGAATGATCAACAGTCTTTTTACTAGATCCTAGCTTTAATTTTAAAATTTCAGATTTTAGCTCTAGGTTCTTAGTTTCAAGAGGATGAACCTGGTTCAACAAGACAGTGTTTTTCCTTTCAGATTCACTTACTCTGATTTCCAGGTTATGCATTTTTCTTTTAGCGTTGCACACTCTTTAGAGAGTTGTTCTTTCTATTTGGTTGTTACTTCGGAATCATCCATGAAATCAAGTAGCAACTCAGAGAGTTTTTCTTTAGAAAGGAACTTTATTTTGTTTTTGAGATGTGATATACTTACCTCTGGTTCTTCATATGATTCCTCATCAGATTCGCCAATTGCCATGAGCGCCTGTTCTTCATTCTCACCATCTTCTGATTCTTCATCTGAGCTTTCCCCCCAAGCAGCAACCATAGCTTTTGTTGTGGTTTTCTTGGGTTGGACCAGTTCCTTCTTCCTGTTCCTTCTTTCAAATCTCTCCTTTTTCCATTCCACTTCCCACTGAGGACAATTCTTGATATGGTGGTCAGTCTTTCCACACTTGTAGCATCCCTCGTTGGCTGGCCTTTCTGGAGCTTTAGCTTTGTTATAGTTTCCACCTCTTGAGATGCCCTTTTTTCTTATAAGGAAGTTTCTGAATTCCTTAGTGATCATTGCCATCTCATCTTCCTCCAAATCTGCTCCCTCAGTGATTCTCAGTGCTAGACTCCTTTCCTTTTTTGGAGCATCCATTTTCATTGTCTGCCTTCTAAGTTCATAGGCAGTAAGGTTACCAATTTGCTCGTCCAATCTGAGGGTTGCCATATTTTTGGATTCCTGGATAGCAGTGATTTTACTTTCCCAGGAAATTGGCAAGACCCTTGTCAGGATCTTCTCCACCCTGTCCTCTTCAAGAATGACTCTACCAAGAGACTTAAGTTCATTTGTCAGAGTTGTGAACCTTGTGTACATCTCTTGGATTGTCTCTCCTTCTTTCATAGTGAAGTTTTCATACTGAGAGTATAGTAGAGTACCTCTTGATCTTTTCACTTGAGGTGTTCCTTCGTGGGCTACTTGTAATGTAACCCAAATTTCTTTGGCAGTGTTGCAACTCTGAATTCTACTATACTCGTCTGGACCTAGTCCACAAACTAGCCACTTTATGGCCTTAGCATTCTTCTCCCATTTCTTCAGATCCTCAGCAGTGCAGTCAGCTCTAGTCTTTGGTACATCTACTCCTTCAGCAGTCTTCTTCATGGTGGCTAGAGGACCATCAGTGACTATGTCCCAAAGTTCATAGTCTTCTCCAATCAAGTGATCCTTCATCCTGTTATTCCACCAGGAGTAATACTGGCCATTAAAGAGTGGTGGCCTTGCAATTGATTGACCCTCCCAGTTTACAGGTGGTGCACTCATTTTGATCTTTTCCAAGGTGTTAGCCTTTTCAAGGATAACGTGCTCTGATATCAATTGATGTTTTGTACTTCAATTCCACACAAGAGGGGGGGGTGATTTGTGTGGTGTCTAATTTTCCAGTGCAGTCTATATAGAAGAACCTGGTTCTTCTTGGTGTTCCAACTTCTACAGTTTGCGGAAAGGTAATTGCAGAATTTAAAGAACACATCAATTTTACGTGGAAAACACCTGGCTCAAAAGGTGAAAAAACCACGACCTACTTCCCAGTAGGATTTTCCCAAACTCTTCACTATAACTCTGAGCCAAATAACATTTACAAAATAAACTCTTTTGTAAACCTAAGGACTAACTCTAATCCCTTTGTGGCAAACTAGCCTCTAGCTAATTGCGGCAAACTTCAAGTTAACTCTAACTTGAACAGTGTATACCTATTACAATTTCTTCTAGATAAAGCTGAAAGATACAATATTTAAACATCTATTACAAACCACTAGACTCAAAAGAAAACAGATGGAACTCGTTCTTCTAGCTGGTTCAAGTAGCTTTTGTGTCGCACAAAGATTCTGCTTGCAAAATTGCTTTGGTAATTTTGCTTTCAGTTCTTGTTTCACTTCTGTCCTACCTGAAATCGAACTACATCTTCTTATCAATTTGCAACCTTTTCGCTTAGGAGATAACCTCTTAGTTCACAGATAATGTTTGTCTCCTGTGCATGGACGCTTCTTGTGCCAAAGGGTCTATTTGACTCTGTTTTCCCTGATGGACCTGGTTCAACTGGGTTGGCATTTGTCAATCTTCAAAATCATGCAGTAACTTGATTCAACAGACATTAATGTGTATCCAAATTGTATAGAGTTAAACATGTTAAATACACATCTAGCTCTGAACTATTTAATGGCAGGAGGCCGGAGGGGGCAGGGGGAGACAATAACAATGAAAGAGAGAGTGTTGTGAATTAATTCTTGGATGAGTGTATTTGACAACTATTGACTAACACAGTAAATCATCTTTGATGTAGCTTGATATGTTTTGCTACTTCATGCGGTACATACTGATAAGTATTAAGATCCTCATTTAACTGATATATTGTTATCTAATATAACTGAATCCTATTGAGCATGGACTCATGTAGGAGACAAGATTGTCTTTGAATTTAGCATATCTTTAATCTTCATGGATTGTAATATGAAAGAAAAATTATCTCCGAGTCCTTGATCTTTGCCAAAGTCCTTCTTGCTAGTGTAGTTCGTGCAGACTTTTTGGTTTACGCATTTGTGGGTGTGACTTGTCAATTAAAATAACAAATGCTGGCTTTTTTGTCTTTGTGGTGATTGTCGAATTCACCGTGTAAGTACTGAATGTTCTCTTTGACATCCTTTTATGCTATCTTGCTCTGTTTGTATTTTAGAAGTATTGCAACTCCCATTCACAATATCTTTCTTCTTTATGTGGAAAACAAGGAAGACTATTTATTTTTGGCAGGCTTTTAACTTTTCATTTCTTTTAATTGATTGGTTTGTACTAGTTTTTTAGGTGCTTCAAAATTTCTCATCATGCTATGGTTCTTGGAGTGGCAAAGTTTACTATTAGACTGGGGACTACAGTTCATACTAATGATGAATTTAGACATGAATTTAGACGTGGTTGTAATGTATTTGCATATCCTTTTTCACATGTAATGTAGATGAGAGTATTCAATTTCCATCTGGCAAATGTATAGATTTTTTTTACGTATACAATATTGGGCCCGTGCTGGCACGGGCTGACCAGCATTGTATTGATCTAGTTCCAGGTGTTGTCCTTTCTTTCCTCATTGCCACCTTACCCGTCCAAGAAGGGCACCCTTGACTCTATACTCATTACTCTATTTCCTTCCGAACCCGAACAGCAGCAGTCTCGATTCCTAGAAGTATAGAATATCGAGACCGTTAGAGCTCCATACTTTTCGCGAACAATGGAGCCTAGTAGCGAGAGAGGCAAGAGGTTTGTATGTCTATTTCAACTTGCTCGCCAGAGTCTGGGGCAGAAAAACCATCCCGTTTTCCCAATGAAAGATAAAGTACAAGTTTTAAGGTACCATACCAAAGGGAAGTTATCACGGCGTTATCAACCCCTTTTTCCTAACCCTCGGGCATAAGCCTAATCTCTCTTCACGGTACCGGGAAGAAAAGAAATACGACAACAACTAAGTCAGAAAAAATTGATTCTTAAATTTACCCTCCTTCAGCTAGGACAGGAACGAAAAATGAGATGTTGCTTAAAACTTCCTAGCAGTTAAATCTCAGGATGCTTGCAGCTCAACTATATTAATCTCCTCAAGCCATAAGGCGTAGGGCCTTGTATTCGAATAGAAACATCAATCTTTCATCTCAAGCGGAAACTCTGTCCTCGACTTCCTCCCGGGTAAGATGAAGAACAGCCAGATACTGGAATTGGAGTAGAATCAATGGGTGTTGGATGACCTAGTGTATATATAGGAGTGAAGAAAGTAAGAAAAAGAGTCAAATTCCCAAGAATACTCAGCCCCATACAACATGGCCGGTCTAACCACCGCTCTATAAATCTTACCTTTGAGTTTCAGTAACACCTTCTTGTCACACAGGACTCCAGATGCTAACCTCAATTTCATCCACCCCACCCCAATACGGTGCGTAACATCCCCGTCGATCTCCCCATCTCCCTGGATAATTGACCCTAAGTACTTAAACATTTCTCTCTTGAGGATGACCTGTGAGTCAAGCCTGACTTCCACATCCGCTTCCTTCGTCACGTCGCTGAACTTACATTTCACATATTCCGTATTAGTCCTACTCAACTTGAAACCTTTAGACTCCAGGGCCTGCCTCCATATCTCCACTCTCCCATTAATGTCACCTCGCGTCTCATCAATTAGAACTATATCATCAGCGAACAACATACACCATGGCACCTCTCCTTGGATATGGTGTTTCAGTGCGTCCATCGCCAGAGCAAAAAAGAACGGGCTGGGTGCAGATCCTTGGTGCAACTCTATAACCACCGAAAAAGGCTCTGAGTCACCTCCCACAGTCCTAACCCGAGTCATAGCTCCATCATACATATCCTTTATCACCCTAATGTAAGCCATCGACATACCTTTCACCTCAGACACCTTCAAAGGACGTCCCTAAGTACCTTGTCATATGCCTTCTCTAGGTCAATAAACACCATATACAAATCTCTCTTCTTATCCCTGTATAGTTCCACCAACCTCTTGATAAGGTGGATAGCTTCCGTAGTAGAACGACCCAGCATGAACCCAAACTGGTTTTCTGATATAGACATCGCCCTCCTTATCCTGCCTTCCACCACCCTCTCCCAAACATTCATGGTATGGCTTATTAACTTGATACCCCTATAGTTGTTACAATTCTGGATATCCCCTTTGTTCTTGTACACCGGAACCATTTTACTCCACCGCCACTCATCAGTCATCCTCTTTGTCCTGAAGATAACATTAAACAACCTAGTGCCACTCCAAGCCCGCTTTACCCGCATATCTCCAAAACTCTACTGGAATCTCATCCGGTACGGTCGCTTTGCCCCGACTCATCTTATACATCGCACCCACGACCTCCTCAACCTTAATGTGCCTACAATACCTAAAGTCTCAATGACTCTCGGAGTGCTCCAATTGCCCTAACATGATGTTTCCATCCCCCTCTTCAATCAGAAGTTTATGAAAGTACGACTACCATCTTTGCCTAATCTGGGCCTCTTCCATCAATACTCTACCGTCCTCGTCTTTTATTCACCTCACTAGATCAAGGTCGCGAGCCTTCTTCTCTCTTGCTTTGGCCAACCGAAATAACTTCTTTTCCCCACCTTTACCCCCAAGTTCCTCATAAAGCCGACCAAAAGCAGCAGTCTTAGCCTCTGTAACCGCTAATTTCGCCTCCTTCCTAGCCTCCTTATATCTTTCTATGTTCGCTCTCCTTTGATCCTCGACGGCTTTATCTACTAACTTAATGTAAGCCGCTTTATTGGCTTCCACTTTACCTTGGACCACGTCATTCCACCACCAGTTGCCTCAGTGCCCGCTAGCGTAACCTTTCGAAACCCAACACCTCTCTTGCTACCTCCCTTATACAGTCCGCCGTCGCCGTCCACATAGCACTAGCGTCCCCACCACTCTTCCATGCACCTATATTCGTCAGCTGCCCCTCCAACTCCTGCGCATTATCCTTAGACAAAGCTCCCCACCTGATCCTCGCCTGACCCCGTATAAACCTCTTCTTCCTATCAAGATACCAACGTCCATCACGGGGAGCCTATGCTGAGTTGCGAGGTTCTCACTCGGAATCACCTTGCAATCCTCTCACAACCCCCTATCACACCTCCTGAGGAGGAGATTAGTCAATTTGAGTCTTAGCCACCATACTACGGAAAGTAACCAAATGTTCCTCCCTCTTCGGAAACATAGAGTTCACAATCACCAACTTAAAAGCTCCAGCGAAATCGAACAGTGAGATACCACCCCTGTTCCTATCACCAAAGCCTAAGCCACCGTGCACCTCACTATAGCCACCAACTGACGACCTAATATGACCATTGAAATCCCCTCCTATGAATAGATTCTTCGTAGGCGGAATACCCCGCACCACCTTATCCAGCACCTCCTAGAAGCTCCTTTTAACCTCCTCGTCCAAGCCCGTTTGCGGCGCGTAAGCGCTAATGAAATTCAGAGTGCTCCCTCCAACTACTACCTTAATTGCCATCAATCTGTCGTTCACTCATCTAACCTCTACCACCGACTCTCTAAGCTCCCTATCTACCAAAATGCCCACTCCGTTCTTGACCTTCAGGACTCCGGAGAATCACAATTTATACCCGTCTACATTCGTCGCCTTCGATCCTACCCACCTAGTCTCCTGCACACACGCTATATTGACCCTTCTCTTCTGGAGAATCTTTTCCAGCTCCATAGACTTAATTGGTAACGTCTCTATATTCCACGATCCAATTCTCAACCTTGTTCCCTTTACCCCCTTTGGGACCAGTCCCACCCCCTAACCCTTGCCCTGCCCCCTCCGCACCACCCGACCTCCCCGACGACATGACTCTACTCTGCCATTAAAAACCACAGTCTCTATACCTACGAAGGTCTAAAAATGAAAAGGATAAAAAAATGCCACACAGAATAACAAAGGGAGCAAATAATAACTACAATCCCGCTATCCTGACTAGACTAGTACGAAATACTACGTCAACAAAGTAATTAACACACGAGACATAGAAACAAGAGGCGGGAGATACCAATTTATGCGAATAGAACCTGAAACTCTCGACTTGGTATACTACCGATGTTGCGAAACCCGGCGTATAGCTGCTACTCTACTGCTTATGCACCTCCCAAAAGTGATACCTGCAAAACACGCAAACACCCGCGGAACCAAGAGAATAGGGGGAGAAAAAATCCCCGAAATAAAAACCAATACCTTCTTCAAATTACTCTTAAAATCCAAAATCCCTTATATATCAGAATCTATAGTAGAAGCTATTCTTTTTGTTCTTTGTGATTTAACTTTCCATTTGAATGCTATGACAAACACACGTAGCACAAAATTTTTCTTCATTCCCATTTCAAAGTCACCCTTGGGCTGATTAACCATACTTTCAAAATTAAATAAGAAAGTTATGAACTTTTCTTATCATTGAACGAGGAGGAGAAATGAAGATCCCTGCAAATTCTTCAGGTATCCTCCCTTCTTAAGTTATCCTCCCTTCTTTCATTATCATATACGCCTTAAAAACATTCATCATATGAGAGTTAATATTCATCATTTCTCTGTAGTTATGTTGGTTTTGATTGTGAGCATTGAACATTTGATTGTACTTCTCTTGGAATTAGGAAGAATATGAACCATTATTATAACTTGAAGCATTCAAATCACATTAACGAGCTCTTGTTTGTCTAGAAGCTCTACCAGGAACAACTCCTAATCCCAAGCACCTTACCTTTCCAGAGTGATCTTTTCCCAGCACCTTACCAACAATATCATTTGATGAAATTTCATACTAATCCACATTGCTTTGGCTCAATGATAGTTCAAGTTATTCCTGAATACATTACACACCAAAAACAAGTGTCCTAACTTCAATCAGTGATACAAGTTAAAAAGAAAAAACAAGAGAAAAAGAATATCTATTTTTTATAGCAATTACAATAGCAAATTTATCACGCTTACCAGCTTCTTATGACTGAACTCATAAATTAGAAACAAAATAAAAGGTTATGCTCGATTAGTAAGTTTTCTAAACTAAATAGGACCTCATAAATTGTTTGTAGTAACAAAAATTAATGAAATGAGGACAAGCTTTTAATAGAAAATAAATGTATTATTATGGCAGAAAGAGTAATTGCATTGAGACCTAATCAACTATGTTTATGACTACCACAACTAACAAATTACTTAGAAAAGGAAGTTACAAATAAAATTGGTTTTACAATCTTAGAATAAGTAAATACTCAACCACACAGTCACCTAAAATATTTTAAGATTAAGGTGGTAAAGAAATCACGACTTGAATTTCTGCAAATTAGCCATGCCTTTTGACCTATCTTACAACTGATAAATTAAAGCGTGAAAACCAAGTAGGAGAAAAAAAGAGTTAATCAAGCTTAAGTCAAGAACTCAGATATAATGCCTATAATCTGTTGCCTATCATAATCGCGGATCAAGAAGTCAAAACCCTTGGGAACGTCTTGTTAAGTTAAGGAAGCATGTTCACATTGTTTGGCCCTAGTACGTTGGCATGCCGTGCATGTTGAGCAGCACTACCAAAGGTCCCTATTCGTGGCCGAGAAGACTGCCACCATTCTCATCAGATGAGTCGCTTGAGGCATGGCAAAAATTGTTGCATGTAATTTTATGCATTTAGCTCAGTCATGATCAGAGAAAAGATATATACACCCACACATTGCTTGTTACTAACATATTTTAGAACCAATCATTGATTACTAGGTACTAAAAAAATTGTAAATTTGATGGAAGAATTTAAAAACTTACCTTTTGCCGCCTCATTAACATATGATCCATCTTCATTCCCATGTGTAGCGAGTTAAAGTTGTCCTCGTCCAAGCTTTTGTCTAGTCTCAGCTATCTATAAATAAAAAAGTTAAAGTCGCATTAACTTAACTAACTAGAAACAATTGCTAGTTAAATTAAAGCATCTAAAATGAATTAATATCATTTATGTCCTTCTTTTGGAATTAGGTTTGGAGCCACCGATATGTGAAATATTTTGTTTCTTCCAAATTTCAGCATTTCTTTTACAAGTTTTCTTACAGAAAGATCTCAAGAATTACACACATTTGCCTATTGTATACTTGTAAAACCATAATATCTGTTTAACGAAAGAACATAGGCACAGACGACGCCAAGTGAAGGAAGAACGTCACCATTAGCGGTAGAAATAGTAGTAGTATATCTAAGAACCATAGTGCCACTACCTCTACTCTTGGCACCTTTTATAATTCTGCCGCAGTAAGGCAGCTCCCTGTATAATTTTGTTTTAATATAAACTATCCTTAAAAACCAAAAAAATAAAAATAAACCGACATATTGTATTTTGGAGATCAAGTAAATTTTAAGTCCAGAAACTGTCAAGCTTACAACAACATGCCAAGATTTATCAGTTCCTACTTGATTTACAAACACAATTTCATGTAATCTTTACAAAAAAAACACCCCTCTTTATACCAATCACTTGTTCTAGCAATAACATCAACACCACTTTTGGTAACATCTCATATGATGGCCTTAACTACAAAAATCTACTCAAGTAATATCCTATTTTTATCTAGTTAACACAATGAGAGATATTACTTGAGTAACTGTTCGACACCGAGATATTTTTTAAAGTTTTGATTAAGTCTGACTATTTTTTTTGTTGGAATTGCAAATGAAGCAAGCCGACAATTTTCATTCTCATCTGGCCAAAGCACGCCTTATACCCATATCTTGTAGATCTTTCGAGCCTTAACATGATCCTTTGATTTGTCTTATCATTTAATAAAGAGAAATATTATCAAACACATTCTTTTCAGTGTGCATAACTAAATTATGGCGCAACGAGTTGAATTTCCATTATGAAAAATTGAAGAATATGTTTTTTTCTCCATTGTTGGGTTGCAGTTTCCACAATACCTTTTATCGATTTCTTTTCCTTCTTTCATTCAATTTTGTTGGTTTTCCAAATGTGACATCAATTTCTTCCACCTGATTCAAAATGTCAGACCTAGTTAACTTCCTTGGAGGGCTCCTGTAATGACCCGACCGGTCGTTTTGAGCATTTTGCACTTCGCTCGTGTAACACTCCTCAAATTTATAAAATATTCGAGACACGCTAAATATAGAATTTAAATTATTATTTTATCTTAAAATATACTTCTATTACGGATTTAAACCCTTGTGATTGAATTTTGAGTTACTTCTCTATTTATAAAGAATTGAATATACAATTAGAGAAATATTAATAATTTTAATATCAATAATATTTAATAGTGGGTATTATTAGTTATTGATTAAGGCAAATAAAAAGAAGAGAGAAATAATAAAATAAAACTTAATTAAAAAAAAGAAGAGAAAACAACTAATCAAAAAGAAAGTCACGTGACTTAAATGTTGGAAAGGATCAAATAAAGGCTTAATGCCTTAGAAAGAGTAGAACACAAACGCACAGAATCACGAACAAAGGCAGCCAGAAATTTGCACGAAAGAAAATATAGGGTTCTTCACAACTCACTTATTCTTGAACTCAGGTATATAAAATTCTCTATTATCAATTACCCTAAGTAGTAATAGGTAAGAATTGAATAATTCATTCCCTTCTTTCTTTACATCAACAATAGATTTCATGTTTAGGGATGAAAATTTAAAATTAAAATGCACTGGTTATTGTAGAATCGATTGTTTGACTTGTGTCAATTGGACTGGGGCCTACGTATTGGCTCGAGAAGTTTTGAAGTGAGTTGATATAACCCTTTACCAAAGTGGTTTAACTCACAAAGTATGCATACAAGGTGTTTGATGAATTGGCTAAAAGAGTGAATATGTACTTAATTGAAGTGAGTGAGTTCCTATTAGCTTAGAATTATTTTAGTTAAAGTTAGATAATTTATTTTGATATATGTGCACAAATTTTTAGATTTTTGTGTTATTCTTATATGCCATTTTCATGTTAAAAATTCATGAAAAAAGAAAGAATATTTAGAAATAATTTTAAATGTTTATTTCATTCTTATGCCATACCTTACATTTAAGAATTCTAGAATAAGTATGTTTGAACGATTTAGACTTGAAAAGTCATAAGAAGAAGTTTTAGAAAGAAAAGATTTTTGGGAGTACCCTTTATTCTGAGAAGGGGTCATCGTCCAGGCCGAGGGTCCTGACCAATGTGTTGACTTCCTGAAACTACTTGTGCCAAAGTAGGGAGCACACAAGCCGAGGGTCTCGTTGTTGAGAATTCACTTAGCCACGCTAAGGTATGATACATGAGCGCTGAGAACCATGAAGCGAGTGGCACCTCGTGGATTGGGCCTATTCGATCAGGTTGGGATCGAACCCGTGCCGATCACACGGTGACTAAGACAGAAATAGGTCAGTATAGTTGGAACTCCCAAAGTATAAAGTGGAGTATATTTGTTTTTTGAAAAAGAAAAGAATTTGTTTTAGAATATTCATAAAATTCTATTATGCAATTATTTTATAAGCTTTATGTTTTACATGCATTTAGAACCTTTGCTCATAATGTATATGTTATTAAAGTTTTGTCCCTGTCGTTCAGACTCACTGAGTACAATGGATGGTACTGACGTTCTCTTTTGGGAACCTACGTTGGTCTGCGGTACAACGTAGGAACCGGTTTTGCAGGCGAACAGACTACGGGTTAGGACTTCCTTCTCTTCCGGTGTTATTGGTGAGCTCCGCTTTTGTTCGGGGAGTACTCCTTAGAGTCATCTTTATTTACTTATTTCTTTTTTACTTAGAGAACTGACCAGGAAATCTCATGTCTTAAGCAGTGCGTCCGTTTATCAGTAGAGGCTTCATAGACACAGTGGGTTAAGATTCAGATGTTTTTGATAATGACTTAGCAGTATTTCATTGGTTAATATGAATAAAGTTTTAGAGTTGGTTTGCTTTAAATATTAAAATTAATTAAAAGTATTTGGTTACAATATTGCCTTGTGGCATATAAAATTTGCGGTTATAATAGTTTTGATAAGCGCAGATGGTTCGCTCGGTTATATTTAGTGATCAGGTGCCGGTCCCGGCTTGTTTAGAAAATTGGTCGTGACAAACTTGGTATCAGAGCCTAAGGTTTATGGAGTCCTAGGGGTCTATGAAGCCGTGTTAGTAGAGTCTTGTTTATGGGTATGAAGCGCGTCATACTTATAAACAAGAGGCTACAAGCATTTAGGAAAATTCTCATGTTTTTTTCATACTTTAGATCGTGCAGTAGAGCCTAACTCTAAGAAATTATCTAATGTATTCTTTCCTCCAAAACTCGTAGAAATGGCTCGTACTCGCAACTCTGACACCGACACTCAGGATTCTGCTGAAGAAACTATTGCTACTATTGTGGCTCAAGACAGAACAAAAAGGGCTTCAACTCAGAAAATGAAGGGTAAATCCACAAATGGGGGTTCAAGTACCCCGGGTTGAACAGGAAGCAGGGGTGGAGCATGACGATCCAGTACCTCAGGATCCAGTGTCGCCCCCAACAACAGCTCCAGCTCAGACAACTATATCTCCGGAGGTGGGTCAGATGTTTAATGCAGTCAACAGTGCTATGGAGATGTTTAAAGCCTTCATGGCCAACCAGAATGAGAGAAGAGATGAGATTCCACCTCAATCAAATAGACAGAACAATTCTGAGTCCTCAAGAGTGAATGAATTTTTGAAGCTGAGTCCTCCAGTGTTCCATGGTTCTATAGTTGATGAAGATCCAATGTTGTGGCTGGAGGGGGTGAAGAAATCCCTCCGAGCGATGAAAGCATTTGATGATGAAGCTGTGGAGCTGGATGCTTACCAACTTAGAGATGTGGCTGGCGCTTGGTTTGAGATGTGGGAAAAGGAAAGAGAGGAAGATGATGGTCCGCCTACTTGGGAAAAATTTGAAGAGGCCTTCATGGATAACTTTATCCCAGAAGAGGATAGGGAAGCTAAGGCTACAGAGTTCGAACAACTCAAGCAAAGGAATAAAAGTGTGCAAGAGTACTACATGGAATTCATAAGGTTGGCTAAGCATGCTCCTCACATGGTTATGACAGAAAAAGCAAAGATTCATAGGTTTGTTGGCGGTTTGTCTTACCACATTAAGGATACGACATCAGCTGCAGCGGTAGGGATGACAGCCTTCTCCTCGTGGGATTCGCCAAGCAATTAGAAAAAGACACAAAACAAAGGAGAGAAATCATCGCTTTCACTCTAGGAAGTGATGGAGTTTTGAAGTTGAATGACCGGTTATGTGTGCCTGATGTAGATGGTCTTCGGAAGGCCATAATGGAAGAAGCTCACAGTTCGAGGTACTCTATCCACCCAGGTGCTACCAAAATGTATCAAGATTTGAAAGAGTTGTATTAGTGGAAAGGCATGAAGAAGCAAATAGCAAATCATGTGGCTAAATGTTTGAATTGCCAGCTAGTCAAAGCCGAGCATCAGAGGCTTGGTGGCCTAGCTCAAGATATAGAGATATCATAGTGGAAGTGGGAGATGATTAATATGAATTTCGTAGTAGGTCTACCCCGCACATACCGTAAGCATGATTCAATTTGGGTTATTGTAGACCAACTGACAAAGTATGCACATTTCCTACCAGTAAAGACGACAGATTCTGCAGAGTAGTATGCACAATTGTACATCAAAGAAATAGTCAGATTGTATGGTACTCCAGTTTCAATCATATCTGACAGAGGCCCTCAGTTCACGGCGCAATTTTGGAAAGAATTTCAGAAAAGATTAGGTACCAAGGTCAATTTGAGCACCGCTTTCCATCCGCAGATCGATGGCCAGGCAGAAAGGACCATTCAGACTCTCGAAGATATGTTGTGAGCATGTGTTATAGATTTTGGAGGTAATTGGGATGATCGCTTGCCACTTATAGAATTTGCTTATAATAACAGCCATCAGTCTATCATTGGTATGGCTCATTATAAAGCGTTGTATGGGCAAAGATGTAGGTCTCCAGTGGGTTGGTTTGAACCAGCAGAGGTGCCTTTGTTTGGTCCAGAGTTTGTTTGTGAGGCTTTAGAGAAAGTCTAGCTAATCAGAGAAAGACTAAAAGTGGCTCAGAGTCGTCACAAATCCTATTCTGACAAGAGGCATCGTGACTTAGAGTTCATGGTTGGTGACAAGGTGTTTTTGAAAGTTTCACCAATGAAAGGAGTTATGAGGTTTGGTAAGAAGGGGAAACTTAGCCCTAGATTTATTGGACCTTATGAGATAATAGAAAAGAAGGGAAACGTGGCTTATGAACTAGCTTTGCCCGTTGAGTTTTCCTCTGTTCATCCTGTCTTTTATGTGTCTATGCTTAGAAAGTACATTCATGATGAGTCGCATATAATACCTGCCGATACCATAGAAATGAAAGAAGGCTTGACTTATGAAGAGGTACCTATAGAAATTCTCGATAGGCAAATAAGAAAGTTAAGAACAAAAGATATAGCAACGGTAAAAGTTTTGTGGGGTAATCATGATTCAAAGGAGGCTACGTGGGAGGTCGAGGAAGATACGAGGAAGAAATATCCATATTTATTTGAGGAAAAAGGTATGTGAACCTAGGTTTGGTTTGACATATATTTTATTTATTAAATACAAGTTAGCACGTGTTTATGTCCTTGCTAGATTATACTTAGTTGTTCAAGTAATGTAGTTTTGTCAGAGTATATTTAGTTATTTAACAATTTAGTGCCATGCCAGAGTACAGTTAACTCATAAAAGTGATTTACTTTTGCTAAAATGTTGTGCTTTAGATTCTTGTTGGTTATTGTGGTACCTCCTTGCCGGAGAGTGAGTAATTAATTTATGAGTTGTGTATGGTGCCTATGAATGGCCCGTTATTGTATATTTGGTTGTTGTTGGTGTAGTTGTGGTAAGTGTGACAGGGATATTTTTTTGGATAGTCCAATTTACAAAGGAAACTCTGCCGAAATATTTGAAAATTTAGGGAGTTAGCCAATGTTTTGAGTCCTTTAGAAGAGTGAGTAGCGCTAAGAAAATTTAGGACGTTCAAGGACCTAAGGAATGATTGTTAGCTTAAGAAAAGGCCCTAGCATCATTCGAGGACGAATGTTTTTAAAGAGGGAAGATTGTAACACTTCTCAAATTTATAATAGTTTCGAGACACGCTAAATATAGAATTTAAATTATTATTTTATCTTAAATTATACTTCTATTACGGATTTAAACCCTTGTGATTGAATTTTGAGTTACTTCTCTATTTATAAAGAATTGAATATACAGTTAGGGGAATATTAATAATTCTAATATCAATAATATTTAAAAGTGGGTATTATTAGTTATTGATTAAGGCAAATAAAAAGAAGAGAGAAATAATAAAATAAAACTTAATTAAAAAAAAGAAGAAGAAAAAATAACTAATCAAAAAAAAAGTCACGTGACTTAAATGTTGGAAAGGATCAAATAAAGGCTTCATGCCGTAGAAAGAGCAGAACACAAACACACAGAATCACGAACAAAGGCAGCAAGAAATTTGCACGAAAGAAAATATAGGGTTCTTGACAACTCACTTATTCTTGAACTCAGGTATATAAAATTCTCTATTGTCAATTACCGTAAGTAGTAATAGGTAAGAATTGAATAGTTAATTCCCTTCTTTCTCTATATCAACAATAGATTTCATGTTTAGGGGTGGAACTTTAAAATTAATTAAAATGCACTGGTTATTGTAGAACTGATTGTTTGACTGGTGTCAATTGGACTGGGGCCTACGTATTGGTTCGAGAAGTTTTGAGGTGACTTGATATAATCCTTTACCAAAGTGGTTTAACTCACAAAAATATGCATACAAGGTGTTTGATGAATTGGCTAAAAGAGTGAATATGTATTTAATTGAAGTGAGTAAGTTCCTATTAGCTTAGAATTATTTTAGTTAAAGTTAGATGATTTATTTTGATATATGTGCACAACTTTTTAGATTTTTGTGTTATTCTTATATGCCATTTTCATGTTAAAAATTCATGAAAAAGCAAGAATATTTTGAAATAATTTTGAATGTTTATTTAATTCTTATGCCATACCTTACATTTAAGAATTTTAGAATAAGTATGTTTGAAAGATTTAGATTTGAAAAGTCACAAGAAGAAGTTTTAGAAAGAAAAGATTTTTGGGAGTATCCTTTATTCTGAGAAGGGGTCATCGTCCAGGCCGAGGGTCCTGACCAATGCGTTGACTACCTGAAACTACTTGTGCCAAAGTAGGGATCACACGAGCCGAGGGTCTCGTTGTTGAGAATTTACTTAGCCAGGCTAAGGTATGATACATGAGCGCTGAGAACCATGAAGCGAGTGGCACCTCGTGGATTGGGCCTATTCGATCAGGTGGGGATCGAACCCGTGCCGATCACATGGTGACTAAGACAGAAATAGGTCAGGATAGTTGGAACTCCCAAAGTATAAAGTTAAGTATATATATTTTTTGAAAAAGAAAAGAATTTCATTTAGAATATTCATAAAATTCTATTATGCAATTATTTTATAATTTTTCTTATAAGGTTTATGTTTTACATGCATTTAGAACGTTTGCTCATAATGTATATGTTATTAAAGTTTCGTCCATGTCGTTCAGACTCACTGAGTACAATTGATGGTACTGACGTTCTCTTTTGGGAACCTACGTCGAACTGCGGTACAACGTAGGAACCGATTTTGCAGGCGAATAGACTACGGGTTAGGACTTCCTTCTCTTCCGGTGTTATTGGTGAGCTCCTCTTTTGTTCATGGATTACTCCTTAGAGTCATCTTTATTTACTTATTTCTTGTTTACTTAGAGAATTGGCCAGGAAATATCATGTCCTGATCAGTGCGTCCGTTTATCAGTAGAGGCTTCATAGACACAGTGGGTTAAGATTCAGATGTTTTTGATAATGACTTAGCAGTATTTCATTGGTTAATATGAATAATGTTTTAGAGTTGGTTTGTTTTAAATATTAAAATTAATTAAAAATTTGGTTACAATATTGCCTTGTGGCATATAAAGTTTGCATTTATAATAGATTTGATAAGCGCAGATGGTTCGCTCGGTCATATTTAGTGATCGGGTGCCGGTCCCGGCTTGTTTAGAAAATGGGCCGTGATAGCTTGATAGTTTACAGGCATGAGTAGCTCCGAATGATGTATTATGACTTATGTGAATCATTGGTTTTGGTTTTTAGGTTATTCACAATCGGTTTGGAAGAATAAATTTCATTGGCCAAGCCTGACTTCTTGTGAATTTGACCCCGGAACGAAGTTTTCATAGTTCCGTTAGGTCTGGATGGTGATTTTGGACTCTAACGTATGCCCGGGTTTGCATTTTGGATGTTTCTAGAAGACTTTGACACAAGTTGGCAAAATTAGAAATTTGAAGGTTTGGAAAGTTCATAAGTTTGACCGGAAGTTGATGATGTGCCAGAGAATTTCGGCACATTTAATACCAATTGCTTAGATTTTAGCTCGTTTAACTGCAATTGTCCTTTATACTTATGTAATTTTGATGTTTTGCAGTGCATGAGGCTTGAGGACCCAAAAACATGGAAATGAAACCAAAAAGCCGCAAAAGGACAAGAAAAAAGGCAAAATGCGACCGCAGATGTGAATATGCGGACCGCAAATCCAACATGCGTGACGCATAATGCTCAGAGGAACCGCAAAGTCCAACAGTCTGTTTGGCCAAATTCAAGCGCAAGAAATGCGGTCCATTATGCGACAGCATAATAGGTTTGCGGGCCGTAATGGATCGCAAACCTCCTGTAGAAGTTTCTGAGATCAGAAATGCGATGACACTATGCGGTCGCATATCAACAATGTGGACCGCATAACCAGAATGTCACGACTACCTGGAACCTAGGGTTTCAAAGATGCAGTGGACATGAAGAGAATGAGGACCGCTTAACTGTTATGCGACGTCGCATAGTTGACCTGGAGGGGCATTTTTGTCCTAAATTGGTCACGAGTTTTAGCTCACTATAAATATATTTATTGGGGTTTTGTGGGGGCATCTTGTTTGAGAAAAGAGCTACATTCCAAGCTTTGAATATTCCCATCTTTTGGAAGCTTTAAGAGTGAAGAATCTTTCACTTTGTAAGCTTTATGGCATTTAATATTCTCATCTTTTTGTATTTTAGCATGTGTAGCTAGTCAAACTAAGGTTGTGGACCCTAAATGTGTGTTATGTTAATGGGTGTTTAACATTGAATATATATATATAATGGTTGATTGATATATATTTGTTTCTCAATCTTCATTTATTGTTGGTGGTTGCAAACATTAACAAGTGCCATTAAATTCTTTCTTTATTTGGAAAAGTGAGTTAGGGTTTGGTAGAAGTAAATATCAAAGACTCAAGGTTTTAAACCTTGTTTAATAGAATCGCTTAGGAATAAGTGGGTTTTATTCGGCATAAATTGATTACTCTTAATTGCAACTCTTTTATATTTGGAAAAATCATAAAGAGGAAATACTACCCAACTTTTGGAAAATATTGGGTAGTCATTTAGAAATCATTTGCATATCTAAAGGACCTTCCATTAGAAATATATCATATTAACACCGATAGCATTATACTTCATTGAAGGGGAAACAAACTTGGTTTAGTTTACCAAATTAATTACAACCTTGTTTAATCATACTTGTTACTATTTTACCAAATTATCACACAATCAATTACCATACTTTTGTTATTCTAACGGAATAGAAATACGATTTAAGTTAAGCTTCACACTACTCAAGTAAACATTTCACGCCTATTCCCTGTGGTATTCGACCCCAACCTAGTTGGGTTACTATATTTGACATCGATCGCTTACACTATTTTAAGGTGTAATTTGAGTGTATCAAATTTTGGCGCCGTTGCCGGGGAATACGGTTTTTACATGACTAAATAGTGTGCAGTTTACTTTACATCTTTTATATTCCTTCACCCTTTTCTTGGTGTGGTAGGTGAAAATGGCAGATGCCGAATATTATGAAGAGGAGAATGACTATGCGGACATTGAAGAATACATGGATGACACCAACGGTATTATCCCTCCACGGGTTGAAGCTGCCACATTCAAAGTGGAGCACAGGTTAATCCTAATGCTCAAGGCAGAAGGATTATTCAGGAACTCCACTGATGATGATCCAACGCAACACCTTAGGAATTTCTTGGGTGTGTGCGCCATGCATAAAACAGAACAATGTAACATATGATGCCTTGAGATTGCAGGTGTTCAAATATTCATTGACCGGAGAGGCAAGAAAGTGTATTCAAAATCTACTTCTTGGCCCGAACATGTTCGTGCCTTCTTGTCCAAGTGGTTCCCACAAAGAAAGAAATACGAGCTTAGAGATAAAATCTTCTTCTTCAAGCAACGTCCAGGAGAACATTTACATGAAGCGTGGGATCGATTCAAGTTGTACTTGGTGAGGTCACCGAACCATGGTTTTCCTGACAATATTTTGATGGAGAAATTTTACATGGGATTAGATCCATTAACCCAATCCATAGCAAAAAATGCAGTAGACGGATCTTTCATGGACAAATCATTTCCTTGGATTACACAGATTCTAGACAAGATGGACAAATATAATCAACCATGGCACTCTGAAGATGCTAGTGATGGAATTTCCTATGGTACTCCCTCTCTTACCAACATGATCAAAGAAAATCAAGAGAGAGACCAATTGATTGCCGGTCTTGCCAAAAACATTGATGTGTTGACAAATATGTTCACGGAAAATCAAACGAAGAAGGTAAACGTTGTGGAAGACATGCAACCAACGGGAAATCAAGAGTTCAAAGAAGCCAACTATGTTCATAATTCTCAAGGTGGGTATCGCCAACAAAATCAATGAAGGCCAAACCCACAAGGGAAAGGCCAACAAAATTGGCGCAATGACCAAGGTGGGTCGAGTCAAGGTAATTGGAACAACAACAATAGCAATTATGCCAACCAGAGTTCCAACCCCTATGTTCCACCGAATGGGAAATATTACAAGGAGGGTCCTTCAAATGAATCCAAGTTGGAGGGAATGCATGAAACGATCTTGCAAAATCAAGAGAGAGGTGATGCTACAATGAAGAATATGTACGAAATCGAGGGGTCACATACTGCCTGTATACAAAATCTTGAGATGCAAATGCGAGACTTGTCAGGAGAAAAAAATCCCAAGCTCAAAGGTACTCTTCCAAGTGATACAATTGTCAACCCAAAGGGGAATGTGAGCGGTCCATATTCTCATTGCATGGCTATTACTACTAGAAGCCGGAAAGTCCTTCAAGATGAAAGTGAACAAGTAGTTGAGGTAGATGATCTTGAGCAAGAAGTTGAGGCACAAGTTGAGGTGCCGGTTGTTGTTGAAAGTGAGAAGCCCTCCAAAGAGGTGAAAATCCAAAAATCAAAGCATGAAGAGGTTAGGGAAAAGGTGAAGGAGACCCCAAAAGCTCCTCCACCGATTCCTTGACCTACTCCTCCATTCCCTCAAAGTATTGCAAGAAGGGTAGATGATGGAAAGTTCGAGAATTTCTATGATGTTTTGAAGCAATTGTCGGTAAACATCCCTTTCTTGGAGGATTTCCAAGAGGTGCCGGGATTTGCCAAATACTTAAAGGACTTGATGACCAAGAAGAGATCTACAAAGAATGAAGTGGTGAATATGACTCACCGGGTTAGTTCTATTATTGCTACGACAACCGTTGAGAAGAAGGAAGACCTGGGAGCATTCACCATCCCATGTACTATCGGGTTGAGAGATTTTGCGAGAGAACTTTGTGATAATGGGGCTAGCATAAATTTGATGTCTCTTGCTATTTACAAGCAAGCGGGATTGGGTTTTCCAAGACCTACGAGTATGAGATTGCAAACGACTGACGTTCAATCAAGAGACCCGTGGGTATTGTTGATGATGTCTTAGTGAAAGTGGGGAAGTTCCTTCTCCCGGTCGACTTTGTTATCCTTGATTGTGCGGTTGACAAGGAAATTCCTGTCATATTGAGAATACCATTCCTTTATACGGGAAGAGCTTTGATGGACTCGGAACGAAAAGAAATAAAGTTCTGAGTGAATGATGAGGAAGTCACTTTCCAAGCTAGTAAGGGTTTGAAGTTGCCGAATGCATATGAAGGGATCTCGGTCATAGATGTTGTTGATGAGGTCGAGTATTCTAGTGTCATGAAGATGGAGGAAGAGTTACTTGGTGAGTCCTTGTCGGCAATCTTGGTAAATTTTGATGGTGAAGACATGGAGGGGTATGTAGAAGCCGTGAATGCATTGGAAGGACGTGGGTCCTACCTTATGCACCGAAGAAGCTCTCTCTTGACTTAGAGAATAGAGCCACTCCCCCCTCAAAACCTTCCATCATTGAGCCACCACAACTTGAGCTCAAGCCATTTCCATCACATTTGAGGTATTAATTTCTTGGCTCTAATGATACTTTACCCGTAATCGTTTCCTCTTTGTTGGATGATGTGCAAGTAGGTAAATTGTTAAATGTCTTGCGGGAACACCGACAAGCAATTGGATGGAAAATAGCGGACATCCTAGGGATTCCCGCCGGAATTTGTGAGCATAAAATCCAATTGGAGGAAGGAAGCAAGATGAGTGTTGAACACCAAAGGAGATTGAATTCATCGATGCAAGAGGTGGTCAAGAAAGAGATAATCAAGTGGTTGGATGTCGGGGTTGTCTATCCCATTGCGGATAGTTTGTGGGTGAGTCCGGTGCAATGTGTACCAAAGAAGGGAGGAATGGGAGTAATTCACAGTGAAAAGAATGCCTTATCCCAACATGGACGGTCACCGGGTGGAGAGTATGCATGGACTATCGAAAGCTCAACAGTGCCACGTGCAAAGATCATTTCCCTATGCCTTTTATTGATCAAATGCTTGATCGGCTAGCGGGAAGATCATTCTATTGCTTCCTTGATGGGTATTCCGGTTATAACCAAATCAATATAGCATTGGAGGACCAAGAGAAGACAACATTCACTTGCCCATATGGAACCTTTGCCTTTAGCCGGATGTCGTTTGGTTTGTGCACGCTCCGGCTACTTTCAAAAGATGCATGATGTCCATCTTCTCAGACATGGTAGAGGATTTCTTAGAGGTTTTCATGGATGACTTTTCGGTGGTAGGTGACTCTTTTGAGCATTGTCTTGACAATCTTAGACAAGTGCTCAAGACATGTGAGGAGACCAACCTTGTGCTAACTTGGAGAAAGGCCACTTCATGGTGGATGAAGGCATTGTCTTGGGCCACAAAATTTCAAAACATGGCATAGAGGTGGATCGAGCAAAAATTGAAATCATCTCCAAACTTCCTCCACCAACCTCGGTAAAAGGTGTCCGAAGCTTCTTAGGGCATGCCGGATTCTATCGACGCTTTATCAAAGACTTCTCCAAAATTGCAAATCCTATGTGCAAGAAAGACGCCAAGTTTGTGTTTGATGAAAAGTGCCTTAAGGCATTTGAGGAACTAAAAGAGAAGCTCACAACGACACCCATTATTTTCACATCAGATTGGTCTCTTCCATTCGAGCTCATGTGTGACGCCAGTGGTGTAGCTATCAGAGCACTTCTGGGTCAATGACATAACAAGGTTCTCCATCCCATTTATTATGCAAGCAAGACGCTCAATGGTGCGCAAATGAACTATACTGTGACAGAGCAAGAGCTTTTTGCCATTGTATATGCCTTTGAAACTTTTCGAGCTTATTTGTTGGGGTCTAAGGTGGTGGTCTACACCGATCATGCCGATTTTCGCTATCTCATGGCGAAGAAAGATGCCAAATCGAGGTTAATCCGGTGGGTACTCTTATTGCAAGAATTTGACTTAAAGGTCAAGGACCGCAAGGGCACATAAAACCAAGTGGCGGATCATCTCTCTAGGCTTGAAGAAAACGGACGACCAAAGGAAAATCTTGATATCAATGATGCCTTTCCTGATGAGCGCATCTTGGCATTATCTTCTTCATATACTCCTTGGTACGCCGATATTGCTAACTACTTGGTTAGTGACCTCATTCCGGATGGATTGGAAGCTTACCAGAAGAAGATGTTTTTGAGAGAGTGTCGGAAATACTACTGGGAAGAACTATTCTTGTTCCGTATTTGTGCTGATAACATCATTAGGAGGTGTGTTCCAGAAGAGGATATTATGCCAATTCTAAAGTCATGCCATGACTCACAGCGGTTGGGGGTCATCATGGGGGAAATCGAACGGCGACGAAGGTACTTGAATGTGGCTATTATTGGCCGTCGATTTATCATGATGCCAATCAAATGGTCAAGGATTGTGACCAATGTCAGAGGCAATGATCAATCTCTAAGAGGCATGAAATGCCAATGCACTTTGTGATGGAAGTCGAGATCTTTGATGTGTGGGGAATTGACTTTTTGGGCCCCTTTGTAAACTCATGTGGTATGAAATACATTTTGGTGGCTGTGGACTATGTGGCCAAATGGGTTGAAGCAATTGCCTTACCGAACAATGAGGCAAGGAGTGTGATCGCATTCTTAAAGAAAAACATATTCACGCGGTTTGGCACTCCTAGAGCCATTCTTAGTGATGGTGGGTCTCACTTCTGTAACAAGGCTTTCACAGGGCTACTAGAGGAATATGGCGTCAAGTATAAGGTGGACACACCTTATCATCCCCAATCAAGTGGCCAAGTTGAAGTTTCCAACCGGGAGATAAAGAATATTCTAGAAAAGACTATTAATGCAAACAAGACCGACTGGTCAAGGAAGCTAGATGATGCGTTGTGGGCATACCGCACAGCGTACAAGACCCCTATTGGAACTTCTCCTTATCGGTTAGTCTTCGGCAAGGCTTGTCATCTACTCATAGAACTGGAGCACAAAGCCATGTGGGCTTTAAAAAGGTTGAACTTGGACTGGGCTGAAGCTGCAAATTTGAGGTTAACACAACTCAATGAAATGGAGGAATTCCGTTTCCATGCATATGAAAGTGCAGCTGTGTACAAAGAAAGGATGAAGTTCTTCCACGAAAAAAAGATCTTGAAAAGGGAGTTCAAGTCGGGTGACTTGGTTTTGCTCTTCAACTCAAGGCTCAAATTGTTTCCGGACAAGCTCAAATCGAAGTGGTCCAGTCCGTTCAAGGTGGTAGATGTATCCCCTTTTGGAGCTGTGGAATTAGAATCGTAGGATGGGCTCCGAACCTTCAAAGTGAATGTCCAGCGAGTCAAGCACTACTTGGGCACATATGGAGAAAAACACTTGGTGGAAGAGTTAGCTCTCAAAGTTGGTCCATGCCCGACCAATGAGTGAACCCAAAGAAAGGCCAACTTCATCGTGTCGCGAAATTAAATCAAGCGCTTCATGGGAGGCAACCCATGTGTGGTTACATCCTTTTTGTCCTTTAAATTTTAACTTTTGTTAGATAGATTAAATTGAGCAATAAGTGTGTGTTAGAGTACAGGTGATTCAAAAGGTCATAATACAGGGTAAAATTGCGAGTGAAAGGGAAGAAAAGTCACCATGAGAAGTCTGCTACACATATGCGGTCGCATTTTGACTATGCGGACCGCATAGTGGTCGCAGACCTGGGCAGTTTGTTGAGCAAAAATTGGTGGCTGAAATACGGTGAGGACGTGAACTTTGCGGACCACATATCAGTTATGCGATTGCACAAGTGCACCGCATTGTGGAGATGATCAACCTGAGTTGAAACCACCGCATAAGCGCATAATGTGTTATGCGGTAACTTATCCATCGTATTTTCATAGGTAAGTAGCCCTACCCCCTTCGCACCACCCCCATCATCTGCACACCAGCACTCAAACACAAACACTTCGCACTTAAACAAAACAAAAACAAAACAAAAAGAAAAAGAAGAAGAGAAAACGGCTAGTTTACAATTGAAAGAGTGAACAAAGATTACAATTGTTGAATTCATCTCCTTGATTGTTTCTTAGTCATCCAGTTCTGGTATGTTCTCCCTTCCCGACTTCATCTCTGTTGATTTTTAGTTTTAATTTCGTTGTGTGTTATCATGTTTTGTTTGTTTCCTTTTGTGTGTGTTCTTTCTTCCTCTTCGTTCTTTGGGTTATCTGCTCGTAATGGGGGGGAGGGGGGGAGAGGGGTTCTTTCATAATTGGTTAATTCTGGGCTTGCTAGATAGTGAAATTAGGGTCACCATTGTAGAGGGTAGAGGTACAACCTTGAGGAAGATGACTTTTGCGGACTATAGAGTCAATTTGAGGTCCGCATTATTGCCGCATATGAAACCCTAGGTGATTTGAGGAAGATGACAAAATGCGGAGGCTTTGCGATAGCATAAGTAATATGCAGACCTCAAAGCCACCGCATACTTAAACAGTTTGTGGCCTGATGTAACATGATGTTTGAGGCTGCTTTGCGATCGCAAATCCATCTTTGCGATGGGTTTTGCGATCGCATATTGTGATGACCTTTTTAAGTGCACAATTTTGCGATGGTTATGAGACCCGCATAATGGATATGCGATCGCATAACCTATCGCATAACTGACTCATTTCAGTAGACAGACATTTTGCAACAGGTTTGCGGTCCGCATAGTGGTTATGCAACCGCATAACCTATCGCATATTTGACTTTCTTTGTAGCATTTTCTTCTGATGTCTGCTATGTCGCTCACACTTTTCTTATTTACAGATATGGATCCAAAGAAATCTGTTGCTACTAAGAAAAGGGCCTCCACCGGCCATCGAGCACAACAAGCCAAGCGTTCACGACCAGAACCATCCCGACATATTGCTGAACTTCCCTCCCAGTATGATGATGAGGAGACCTTTCCATCAGTCGACCTACATGCTGAGGAAAGAAGAAAAAGAGGAGATGATTTCCAACTCCGTTTTAAGGTCAAAGGCTCGAGGTGTCTGTATAAAGAAGGTCTCACGAAATGGAAAATCCTTGAAGAGAAACAACTGAGTCTCCAAGTGTGAAATTGGGAATGCTTCACTGAGGTGCCTGATGATTTCTATGAAACACTGGTGCGAGAGTTTTACGCATCCTATGGAGCCTCCAGAATAGCTCATCACAAGCGCAACAAGGTTTTCTGTGAATCGGTCTTGGTTCGGGGGAAACAGGTGCTTTGTGACAAGGGCACGATAAACGATCTATATTTTTCAAGCTGGATTCCGAGCACAGCTGAGTATGAGGCCAAATGGGCCAACATAGATGGTGAGCGTGCCTGGATAGTCTCAGTGATCGCAAAGGAGACCCCTGCTTGGATTGACCCTATGCACAAAATATTCAAGGAAGATCTCACACGAGAGGGTGGATTCTGGCTCAGCTTTGTCACCTCTCGCTTGATACCGCCCCGGAATGAGACTGATATAAAGATTGAGAAAGCTCTTCTAATTGCATGCATTATGACTGGGGTCAAGATTGATTTGGGTGACATTATCTTCCGAGAGTTAGGGGTCCGGGCCAACCAGACATCCACGTCACTTCCATTCCCGTGCTTGATCCAGCCCTCTATAAGGATGTGGAAGTCCCTTCACTGTCGCACATTGACAAGACAGGAAAAGCGCTGAGGGATATTGATATCACGCGCATCAGTGATGCGGTGCCACATGTAGCTGCTACTCCTCCAGAGGTTCAGATCCAAATTCCCGCAGACATCTCAGACTCCCAGACTCCTATTTCTCCTCAAGCCACAGTGGCATCCACTGCCACTCCACATCTCGCCTCTCAGGCCACCATTGCCCAGCCTTCTGCCGCACTGCCATCCCTTTGGAGGGTAGGTATTTTAGCTCAACATGCAAATGCTAAGGTAGACCAGCTTCTAAAGGACCTCCCCACACTGATCAGGCAGGCCTTGACTCCTATCTAGTCCTCTATGACAACACTCCAACAACAACATTCATCTTATGAGGATTGCCTCAAGCGGATTGAGGTGAGTCTTGAGAAGATAGAGCGGGGTGAGGTTGGAGGCCTGCCCAAGCTCCATGACAAGGTTGACACACTGAAGACTGAGCTCTAACAAATGCAAAATCTGGAGTTCGATCTATCATCCTTCACGCCAAAGGAAGGAGAGTAGGGAGCGGGCACGCTCGTGGCTGGGTTAGACCTTGACTTTTCCACATTGATGACAGCTCCTGAGGCATAGACTGTCGGGGTTTCCCTGACTCCAGCTCCCCCTGCACATATTGACATCCCTTTTGGGGAAGATTCCAGACACTCTGCAGAGTTCGAGGATGGGCAGACAGACGAGGAGGGGACTGATGAGGATTCATGGTCCGAGGAGGATGAGGGTCCTCAGAGAAAGTCAAGCAGGTTGCTGTCCCTACAACTCCAGAGGAGGAAGAAGAAGCAGCTTTTCAGAAGGCGATAGCACATTCGCTAACAGACATGGTCGTCCAAGCCAATCCATCGACCACTCAGTTATCAGCAGGCGAGGCTAGCAGCTCTTAGGCCCCATTTCCAGTGCCAGGACAGTTGGAGATCCCTCCTCCATCAGTGGAGGTCACCCCTTAGGCCGAGATCTCATCAGCCCCAACCACAGTATCAGAGGGTGACCCCACTACCACTTAGCAGGCTTCCGACTCCCATAGCGCTTAGTGCGCCTCAAGGAGCCCCTTAAATCTGTTTTTACATTTCTTATGCATTGGGGACAATGCATGACTTTTAGTTGGGGGTGGGATAGCCTAGTATATATTTTTGTTCTCCTTGAACTCTTGTACATATTTTTGTGTTATATAAATAAATTTCTCGTTAACTCTTGTATATAATTGTGTTATCTTTGTATATATATAAAAAACCCAAAAACAAGTAGATAGTTAGCAATGAATTTCCCATTGGTTTTTCTTTGCCGGGTTCTTTTCTAAGGGTGTAATAGTAGAACCATGGCAGTAGGACGAAACATTTTGACCAATTTGGTGTAATTGTCTAGTTTCAAGCATGCATGTCTGTAAATAACCTGTACCCTTCCGTTGATATATAAAAACAAAAAAATATATTTTAGGGTTAATCATCTGTGTGAACTTGAGGCTCGCTCTTTGACTTTATGTTTACTTAGAATTATGCATGTAATATGATGAAAGCTCCGAGTTGCCAAGTGTTGACTCGAAAGCTAAAACTATGTTGAGTCAAACAGCTCATGTTCCATGCGTGTTAGTTTTGTGTAAATAATTCTTGTGATTACTTCTGTAATCTAGAACTTGCCCGGTTAGTCTTTTGATGCTAATGATAATTACGGTTGGTTGGAGAAATGACCTCAGGCAGTCTTTGTGTTATTTGAAATCCCAGTTAGCCTTTCAAGCTACCCATTGTATAAATCTTATCACTAGTCACCCCATTCGAGCCTTTAACCTTTTCTTGGCCACCTCATTACAAACCTTAACCCATTTTGTGAAATAATTCCTTCTTTGAACCCGTCCCTCCTTGAACATTTGAGAATGAGGCTAAAAGCCTAAGTTGGGGGTGTGGTGCTAAGTTGGAAATTGGCAAGGTTGTACATTGAGCGTAGGAAAGTATACCTCAAAATATTCAAATGAAATTATTCAAGTTCCATAAGAAAAATATAAAAAAAAAGAGAAGAAAAAGAAAAGAAAAAGAAAAAGAAATGTTTGTATATATATAATTATGGAGCCTTGAAGAAAATTAGAGAGGTATTTAAGGTGGTTCGATGTTGGTAACTAGGAGCCAATGAGGGCTATGTGGTTTGAAAAGAAACAAAAGGCAACAAGAAAGAAAAATGTGAGTAGTGTTCAAGGAGGGTGTAGTCACTTATACCCAAATGTTTATCCGACCCTCCCCTAAGCCTACATTACAAGCTTAAAAAGTCGTTATGGGATCTCCAACCGAATGTTCTTTAATAGGCGACAAATTAAAATAAGGGCAAGTTTATGGTATGATGTGTTGTAACACATGAAACGCTTTGTGAGAGTGAGTGTTTTTGTGAATATGTCCCTTTTTGTTGTCATTGTAAATATTGTGAGTTTGGGACCTTCTTTCTGGTGAGGGAACATGAACTGTGAGGTTTAACAGAAGTTGAGTTCTTGAAGTCGAATGCAAATGCACTCAGCTGAGAGTAACGTTTTGTCAAATTGGTCGAGGCTCAAAGTTCACAAGTTGATTAGTTTCTTTGTAAATAACATTGATTGTTCAGGAAGGGTAAATATATGAAAGTGCATGCTTGTAATATTGGTAATTAACACCGTCCACGGTCACTATTGTTTTATGTCGTTTAATTGGAGTCTAGAATAGGATAGAGTCATTTTAGTTGCTTGAGGACAAGCAAGAGTTTAAGTTGGGGGTGTTGATGTGCCGGAGAATTTCGGCACATTTAATACCAATTGCTTAGATTTTAGCTCGTTTTAAATGCAATTGTCTTTTATACTTATGTGAATTTGATGTTTTGAAGTGCATGAGGCTTGAGGACCCAAAAACATGGAAATGAAATAAAACATCCGCAAAAAGACAAGAAAAAGGCAAAATGCGACCGCAAACGTGAATATGCGGACCGCAAATCCATCATGCGGATCGTATAATGCTCAGAGGAACCGCAAAGTCCAACAGTCTGTTTGGCCAAATTCAAGCGCAAGAAATGCGGTCCATTATGCGACCGCATAACGGGTTTGCGGGCTGCACAATGGATCGCAAACCTCCTGTAGAAGTTGCTGAGATCAGAAATGCGATGACACTATGCGGTCGCATATCAACAATGCGGACCGCATAACCAGAATGCGACGACTACCTGGAACCTACGGTTTCAAAGATGATGTGGACATGAAGAGAATGCAGATCGCATGTCTGTTATGCGACAAATATGCGGTCGTATAGTTGACCTGGAGAGGCATTTTTGTCCAAAATTGGTCCCGAGTTTTAGCCCACTATAAATAGATTTATTGGGATTTTTTGGGGGCATCTTGTCTGAGAAAAGAGCTACATTCCAAGCTTTGAATATTCCCATCTTTTGGAAGCTTTAAGAGTGAAGAATCTTGCACTTTGTAAGCTTTATGACATTTAATATTCTCATCTTTTTGTATTTTAGCATGTGTAGTTAGTCTTAAATACTAAGGTTGTGGACCCTAAATGGGTGTTTAACATTGAATATATATATAATGGTTGGTTTATATATATTTATTTCTCAATCTTCATTTATTGTTGGTGGTTGCAAACATTAACAAGTGCCATTAAATTCTTTCTTTACTTGGAAAAGTGAGTTAGGGTTTGGTAGAAGTAAATATCAAAGACTCAAATTTTTAAACCTTGTTTAATAGAATCGCTTAGGAATAAGTGGGTTTTATTTGGCATAAATTGATTACTCTTAATTGCAACTGTTTTATATTTGGAAAAATCATAAAGAGGAAATACTACCCAACTATTGAAAAATATTGGGTAGCCATTTAGAAATCATATTAACACCGATAGCATTACACTTCATCGAAGGGGACACAACCTTGGTTTAGTTTATCAAATTAATTACAACCTTGTTTAATCATATTTGTTACTATTTTACTAAATTATCACACAATCAATTACCATACTTTTGTTACTCTAACGGAATAGAAATACGATTTAAGTTAAGCTTCACACTACTCAAGTAAACCTTTCACGCCTATTCCCTGGGGGATTGGACCCCAACCTAGTTGGGTTACTATATTTGACATTGATCACTTACACTATTTTTAGGTGTAATTTGAGCTTATCAGTTGACTTTGAGGATATCATATTTGGATTGTGGTTCCGGGAATTGGAATAGCTTCATCATGTCATTTGGGACTTGTGTACAAAATTCGGGTTCATTCCGGATGATTTGATATATTTCAGCGCGAGTTTTGGAAATTGAAAGTTCAAAGTTCTTAGATTTTGATTTGAGGTGTGATTCATCGTTTCGATATTTTTACGTGTGTTTTAAAGACTCGAGTATGTTCGTGATATTTTTACGGGCGTGTTTCAGATTGATTTCAGATCATTTTTCTTCATTTTGGCACTATTGTGTTATGCTGTTTTCTGGTATTTCAGTTCTTTATCACGTTCCCGTGGCAATTGTCGCGAACATGTAGTAAATTTTGATGGAAGTAGCTTTAATTCTTTGTGTTCGCGAAGTATGTCCCGCGTTCACATAGATTTGGGGCAAGTCCTTTTCACGTTTGCGTATGGAGGATCGCATTCGCAGAGTGTTGAGGTTGGCAGCTTGGAATTGGAGCGTTCTTCTATGCGATCGCGTAAGGTTACTCGCGTTCGCGAAGCTCTGGCAGAAGTGTTCATCATGTTCGCGTGGGGTGTATCGTGAACGCGTAGAGTCTTTTTGGCAGTGTGAGTTTTATTCAGCACGAACGCGATGAATTTCCCCCGTTTGTGAAAGAGGAGGCCTGGCCAGATTATAAGTACTCTATTTCGAGGAGTTTCAGCCATTTTTACATTTTGGGAGCTATTGAGCACAGATTGAGGCGATTCTTGAAGCAATTTTCACCATATGAATTGGGGTAAGTGTTCTCTACTTGATTTTGGTTATATTTAATGAATCTATCTTCGCTTTTAACCTTCGGTTGATGAATTTTAAAGAGGAAATTGGGTTGGCCTAAAGTTGCATAATATGAATTTTTGAGTTTTGAACATCGACTTGGAGTCATAATTGAGTCATATTAGTATGGTTGGACTCGTAATTGAATGGTTGTTGGATTTTGTGAGTTTTGTCAGATTTTGAGGTGCGGGCCGGGGTTGGGCTTTTTGGCTGATTTCGGGTTTTGATTCAAGATTGATCTTTTATGATCAGGATTGGTTTGCTTAGCATTGTTTGATGTATTTGAGTTGTTTTGGTTAGTTTCGAGCCATTCGGAGGTCGGAACGCGCGAGATGGCATTTATGGAACATCGCTTGGCTTGCTCGGTATTGGAATTGGCTTATTCGTGGTAAGTAACTCTTCTAAACTTAGTGCTGAGGGTATGAAACCCTGGAATACATGTTATGTGATTGGTATTGAGGTGTTGCACATGCTAGGTGACAGGCGTGTGGGCGTGCACCATGTAAATTGAGACTCTATTGTTTCCATGGCATTGTATAGTAGTCCAATTTTATTAATATCCGTGTTTTTACCGTGCGATAAAGTCAATGAGCTGTCAATCATGCTAGATATCATGTTTAGGCTTTATGCCGATACTGTTGGGACCAATGGTGGGCCTTTCCTGCGATAATTTCACTGATTTCATTGGTATTTCGTACTCAGTCATATTCATGCATTCATATCATATCTCAGTCTCAGTTGTTATTTATTGATACATCATATCATTGTACTCAGGCTAGTTTCATGTCATTATGAGGCCGTGAATGCGACTGGAGAGATTGATGACTGAGTGAGGCCAGGGGCCTGTTTGTGAGGATATTGTTACTATTGCACGTGAATTGTCCGTGCATCACGTGAGTTGTCCGTGCAGATTCAGATATTGATATTATAGCACGTGAGTTATTCATGCGAATTATAACACTTGGGACGTAGGAGCCCCTGGGGAGTCTGTACACCCCCAGTGAGCGCGGTTGATTATACTGAGGGATGGATCTCCCCTGGACATGGATCTTGTTTGAAGCATTTATATACCTGGAGATGGATTTTCTCCATGGGGCCGGATTGACTTTCCTCGGTACCGATTGACTGATGGACAGTGATGTATATATTACGGGATGGATCTTCCCTGGGACGTATGGGCCATATACAGTACCGAGTGGTTGAGCATGCTGAGTGGAAAATGTGAGACAGCGAGATTGGGTACTCTGAGAGTGTGAGTACACGATTCATCTCTATACGGAATCACGTCATTCATGACTTATTATACACATTGATATATGGGAATAGAGAGGGGTATTTTATACTTGTTATCTGGAAAGAAAATGAAACATTTTCATTTATTGTGGAAAGGATATTTGGAAAATTACAGTTTTCAAACTTACTCGTATTTTTGGCATTTTCCTGTAAGAGATTTGGGTTTTTCACAGAGATACTTGAAAAGCGTTACCATTTTATGGAACTATGAACGAGCGGAGCATTTTTACTTCTAAGATACCTCTTTTATACTTGTATTTATGCGGTTATGAACTGTTGTGGGATTTGGTATTGAACTCGACCTTGTTTTAGCTCGTCACTCTTTTCAACCTAAGATTAGGTCATTTTTTTGTCTTGTTAATATCATTGGAATTGGATAGTTACTAGTTGTCTTACCTAGCCGGTTGGGTTAGGTGCCATCAAGACTAGTGGATTTAGGGTCGTGAAAGTTCCTCTCTTCCGTATTGCTAAAAAATGGAGCCTCATCAATCTAAATTTATGATTTCTTGCAAAAAATCGGCGATGGTTAATGAAGCACCACTTTCTACTTTGACGAAGTCAGCAAGGTTCTGTATCAAAATTAAAAGAGGGACATGCAAAACTGGTATGTGTGTTCCAATTAGATAAAATATCAAGTTCAGGAAAGTCACTGACTGTCAACATAAGAGTTGCTCGCATTCTAAACATTTCATCTTCGATGAATCAAATGTTTCCACACCTTCACACCACAACTCATTAAACTCCTTAATAAGCGGTTGTAGGTATAGATCTATATTATTCCCCGCCATACGTGGAACTGGAATGATCATCGAGAGGATGAAATTTGGTTTCTTCATACACAACCAAGGTGAAAGGTTATATGGAACCAAAAATCACTATCCAAATACTATAATTAGTACTCATCATCCCAAAAGGTTGAAATCATCACTAACTAGACCTAATCGAATATTTCTAGGATCAGAAGCAAATTCAGGAAAAGTAATATCAAATCTCTTCTACGCCTCACCGTCTCTGGGATGACTCATTATTCCATTTCTGTTACTATCCTTCATATGCCATCTCATGTGCTTTGAAAATTTAGAGCACATGAACAATCTCTACAACCTTGGTTTTAGTGGAAAGTAACGTGAAATTTTTACAGGCATCTTTTGCTTCATTTTCTTCTTTCCTATAGTAGACATGTAATTATTGTTTCTCTTATTGTCACGACCCAAATTCCAATTCAGGTCGTGATGGCGTCCAACAACGGAGTCAGGCAAGCCAACACTAGTTTGCTAACGAAATCGCTTAAATTAATGAGATGTTCAAATACTTGTCCAGTTTTAATTTAAGAAGTCCTTTAATGAAAGTGAGGAAGTGAGGCAAATTGATTTAAAGTGACTCAAAAATCGTTTTCCAGCATAAACAGAGTAGCAAAATACTAGCGAGTCAACTACGTGTGCCAAGACCTAGTGTCACAAGTCCACAGGCGACTAGTGGAATATACAAATAGACAAAATAAATGTACAACTGTCTGAAAGGGGTAGACAGAAATATCCAAAATAAAATAAAATAGAAACTCCACAGTGCTGCTGAGGAACGCCAGGAAGAGCAGCTCACCGTGTAGTCTATTCCCGACAGTACTCTCAATGACGGACACCGAAATAGTGACCAGGTGCAACAACCTTAGAACCTGTACAATTAAGAACAGAAACGTAGCTTGAGTACATATAAACAAATATGTACCCAGTAAGTATCCCGTCTAAACTCGAAGAAGTAGTGACGAGAGGTAGGCGTATTACTCACTAGGGTGATTAGCACTAGTATAATTAAATAAATCTAGACAGGATTAACAGTCACGGCAATCAAGTAGACATGGAATATCAAGTATGTGAACTAAAATCTACCCGCAAGTGTCAAATAATAATATCAATAAAAGTCCCAAGCCCCCTTCCACAAAGAACAATTTATTTGATAATAACAATAAGACTCTCAGTCAAATACATAGCACATAATATGCCGAAGCGTACGGTCGAAGCGACGCAAAAATAAATGTGCACTGTTGAGGGTCGAGCGGCACGAACCATAGATGCATCCATTACCCCGCTCGCAAATTGATCATGCGACGCAGTTGACATAAATATAGGGCTACCCCGCTCGCGAATCATACATACGACACGGGTGCTCGTAGACATACACAGAATCATCAGGAACTTCAGGAATTAATCATGGATTATACTTGAAACCAGAGATTTAAACACTTAAATCTTACACAGAACTTCATAAAATCCTCATATCAATATAAAAGATAATAAGCAACTAGGAACACATGCAAAGATACATGTAAGGCACATAAAGGCATGCTTGTGAAATCCTAAGTTTCTACCCGACATAACATAGTAGTAGTTACGCACGGACTCTCGTCACTTTGCGCGTGCGTAGCTCCCGCAAATAAGGTAATTCAATATTTGTATTTACCTATGGGGACAATTCCCTCTTACAAGGTTGGAAAGGAGACTCACCTCGCGTAGAATCTACTTCCCGAGTCAAGAACGCGCCCGAAACTCCAAACTTTACAACCGAGGACTCGAAACTAGTCAAATGATATATAAATATGTCAATGCATGCTCAAAGTATGGAAATTCTCCTACTTATTTAGTAAATTCATTATTCTTGAGAAATCCCGAAATACACCCCCGGGCCCATATGCTTGGATTCCGGAAATGTTTTAAGATAACACTCACACATAGCCTAAGGATCATTAATATATAGTTTTGTATGATTTCATGGTAGAAAAGTAGTGAAATTTCCTAAAGTTCATCAACCGTAGGTTTTCACTCTAACCCCTTTGATTTCCACTAATTAGATGTTAAGCTACCTATGTTTTGGTGCATTAATCTAGCATTTAAATGGGAATTACCTACCTCTTAGTAGCTAGGCCGAATACCCTCTTGAAAGCTCTCAAAATCACCAATGGAGGAGAAGAAATGGTGAAAAATGGCCAAATCCCGTATTAAATGAGATCACGGCCTTGAGTGATCTCGCACCTGCGGCTCGAGGACCGCACCTGCGGTTTAGCACCTGCGAGCCAAAGTTCGCACCTGCGGAAGTGGCCTAGGAGGCCTGGGGCCGCACCTGCGGTTTGGACCAGCTCCCCTGGGGGTCGCACCTGCAGAGCCTTGACCGCAGGGGCGGTCTCGCACCTCCGACCTGGGCAACCGCACCTGCGGTCACACTAGATCTGGTGCACCAGCAACTGAAGCTGCTGGTTTTTGGCTCCGTTTGGTGTCTCGGAGGCAACTGGGCTCACCCGAGCCCCCGTTCAATTATACCAACAAGTCCTTAATCATATTACGGACTCGCTAGAGCCTTCGGAACACCCAAAACAACGCTCAAACTCAAAATCACCCCTCAAAACCCCTAGAATCAAACTTAAGAATTTTTGAGTTCTTGAATTCGGTTTAAATGAAACGATTTGACCTATACTACTCCGAATGACACCAAATTTTGCGAGCAAGTCATGAATGAGAAAACGGAACTATTCCCGGTCACAGAATTCCATTCGGACCTCGATAACACAAAAACACGTCCCAAACCAAATTATGAACTTAAGGAAACTCTCTTTCGCTATTTGGCGTCGAAACACTCCCGGGTAGTCCAAAACCCATTCCGGACATACGCATAAGTCCTAAATCATCATACGGAGCTACTGGAACTGTCGAAACTTGATTCCTAGGTCATTTACTCAAAATGTTGACCGAAGTCAAACTTGGCCTTAAAAGCCAACCTTAAGGAACTAAGTGTTCCTATACCATCCTAAACACTTCCGAATCCCGAACCGCCCGTCCCCACAAGTCATAAATCACTATAAGCCGATACAGGAAGTCTTATTTAGGGGAACGGGGTTCAAATACACAAAATGACCGGTCGGGTCATTACATTCTCCACCTCTTAAACAAACGTTCGTCCTCGAACGAGTCTAGAATCATACCTGAAGTGCTGAATAAGTTCGGATATATGCTACGCATGTCCTCCTCGGACTCCCAAGTCGCCTCTTCGATTGGTTGGCTCCTCCACTGGACCTTTACGGCAGAAACTCTCTTGGATCTCAACTGGCGATCCTGTCTATCAACAATAGCAACTGGCTCCTCCTCGTAGCACAATCTCTCATCCAACTGAATAGTGCTGAAATCAACCACGTGAGAGAAGTCGGGGTGATATCTCCGGATTATGGATACATGAAATATCAGATGGACTCTTGATAAGCTGGGAGGCAAGGCAAGCTCATAAGAAACCTCTCCAACTCGCCTCAATACCTCGAAAGGACCTATGAACCTCGGGCTCAACTTGACCTTCTTCCCGAATCTCATAATACCCTTCATCGGCAAAACCTTCAGCAAAACCTTATCTCCATCCATAAATGACACATCATGTGCCCTCTGATCTGCGTAACTCTTATGTCTGGACTGTGCTGTGTGAAGCCTCTCCTGAATCAACTTCACCTTCTCCAAGGCATCTCTCACTAGGTCCGTACCATATAACTTAGCCTCACCAGGCTCAAACCACCCGATAGGGGAACAACATCGCCGACCATATAAAGCCTCAAATGGAGCCATCTCGATGCTGGACTGATAACTATTATTGTAAGCGAACTCGGCCAAAGGCAAGAACTAGTCCCACTGACCTCCAAAGTCAATCACGCATGCCTTGAGCATGTCCTCCAATATCTGAACTGTACGCTCCGACTGGCCATCAGTCTGAGGGTGAAATGTTGTGCTGAGATCTATCTGGGTACCCATCTCACTATGCAATGCTCTCCAGAAGTGCGAGGTAAACTGAGGACCTCGATCTGATATAATGGACACCGGTACACCGTGCAATCGGACTATCTCCCGAATGTAGATCTGGGCTAGCCTCTCAGAAGTATAAGTAGTAGCTACAGGAATGAAATGCGCCGATTTGGTCAACCTATCCACAATAACCCAAACCGCGTCAACTTTCCGCATAGTCCGAGGCAACCCAACTATGAAATCCATAGTAATGCGCTCCCACTTTCACTCAGAAATAGGCATCCTCTGAAGTAGGCCTCCTGGCCTATGGTGCTCATACTTAACCTACTGGAAATTAAGACACCTAGCCACATACTCCACGATATCCTTCTTCATACGCCTCCACCAGTAATGCTGCCTCAAATCACGATACATCTTCGTAGCACCAGGATGAACAAAATACTTCGAACTGTGTGCCTCCTCAAGATTCCTCTGCCTCAGACCATCAACATTAGGAACACATAAATGACCCTGAAGTCTCAGAACTCCATCCTCGCCAATAGTAACCTCCTTGGCACCACCCCGAACCACTGTCTCCCGGAGCTCTGCCAAACACAGATCATCACACTGTCGAGCCTTGATCTCCCCTAATAATGAAGACTAAGCAACCACATGAGCTAGAACTCGACGAAGCTCTGAAAGATCTAATCTCACCAAGAGATTGGCCAAGGACTGAATGTCCAAGGCTAGAGGTCTCTCCTCCGCTGCAATATAAGCCAAACTTCCCATACTCTCTGCCTTCCTGTTCAAAGAATCTGCCACTACATTCGCCTTGCCCGAATGATAAAGTATGGTGATGTCATAATCCTTTAGTAACTCAAGCTACCTGCGCTGCCTCAAATTAAGATCCCTCTGCTTGAACAAGTGCTGCAAGCTGCGGTGATCTGTGTAAACCTCATAGGACACCCCATACAAGTAGTTCCTCCATATCTTAAGAGCATGAACAATCGCCGCCAACTCCAAATCGTGCATAGGGTAATTCTTCTCATGAACCTTCAGCTGGCGCGAAGAATAAGCAATAACTTTCCCTTCCTGCATCAACACACACCCCAAACCAACGCGTGAAGCGTCGCAATACACCGTACACATCCCAGAACCGGAAGGCAATACTAAAACTGGTGTTGAAGTCAATGCCGCCTTGAGCTTCTGAAAGCTCGCCTCACACTCGTCAGACCATCGGAATGGGGCATTCTTTGAGTTAATCTAGTCAATGGAGCTGCAATCGCAGAAAACCCCTCCACAAATCGGCGATAATAGCCTGCTATGCCCAAAAAGCTCCTGATCTCTGTAGCTGAAGTAGGATGCGGCCAACTCTGAACTGCCTCAATCTTCTGAGGATCAACTTTGATACCTTCTCCGGATACTACATGCCCCAAAAATGCTACGGAATCCAACCAGAACTCACACTTGGAGAACTTAGCATATAACTTCTGTTCCCGCAAAGTCCGGAGCACGACTCTCAAATGCTGCTCATGCTCACCCAGGTTACGTGAGTAAATCAAGATGTCATCAATAAAGACAATGACAAAGGAATCAATATACGGCATTAACACCCTATTCATCAAGTCCATGAATGCTGTTGGGGCATTAGTCAAGCCAAAGGACATCACGTGGAACTCATAGTGGCCATATCTCGTACGAAAGGCAGTCTTCGGAACATCTGAGGCCCGAATCTTCAACTGATGATATCCCAATCTCAAATCAATATTATAAAACACCCTAGCGCCCCGCAACTGGTCTAACAAATTATCGATGCGCGGCAGAGGATACTTGTTCTTAATGGTGACCTTGTTCAACTAGCGGTAATCAATACACATCCGCATAGACCCATCCTTCTGCTGCACAAATAGGACTGGAGCACCCCACGGCGATACACTCGGTTTAATAAACCCCTTAGACAACAACTCCTCAAGCTGCTCCTTCAACTCCTTCGGAGCCATATGATATGGGGTCATAGAAATAGGCTGAGTGCCTGGGGCTACATCAATACAAAAATCGATATCTCGATCCGGAGGTATGCCCGGAAGGTCTGAAGGAAAGACATCCGCAAACTCTCGAACAACTGACACTGAATCAATCGGCGGAGACTCGGCGATGGTGTCCCGCACATAAGCAAGATACGCCAGACAACCCTTCTCGACCATATGTCGAGCCTTCAGGAAGGAAATAACTTTACTAGCTGCACCGACTAAGGAACCTTTCCACTCCAGCTTAGGCAACTCAGGCATGGCCAAAGTAACCGTCTTGGAATGGAAATCCAAGATGGCATGATAGAGAGATAGCCAATCCATCCCCAAGATAATCTCAAAATCAACCATGTCGAGCATCAAGAGGTCCGCTCTGGTCGCGAATCCACAGAAGGTGATCACACAAGACCGATAGATTCGATCTACCACCACAGAATCGCCCACATGAGTGGACACATATATAGGAGAATCCAAGGACTCGCGAGGAACATCCATAAAACAAGCAAATAAGGCTGACACATATGAATAAGTGGATCCAGGATCAAATAGCACTGATACCTCCCTACCACATACTGAAATAGTACCTGTGAACACGGCGTCTGAGCCGCTGCATCTGCTCGGGCCGGAATAGCATAGAATCTGGCTGGTGTACCTGAAGACTGACCTCTGCTGGACTGAATAGGAGCTAGCTGAGCTCCCCCTGCCTGGCCCCCACCTCTGGGAAGACCTCTACTAGCCTGTCCTCCACCTCTGGGTGGACGGGGCACCGGTGCTACGTATGTAGGCTGGTAACTCTACTGGAAAGCCCTGACCCGAAACCTGGGACAAGTCCTCCTCATATGGCCTGACTCCCCACACTCATAACACCTCGCTGGTGGCATGGCCTTCTGCTCTGAAGAAGAACCCTGGATTGCTGGGGGACGGTGAGAGCCCTCTGGCATGGGACTAAACTAAGGACTAGGAGAACCCTGATGACCTGAATACCCGCCGGAGGAACCCTGAATGGCTGGTGGGCGGTAAGAACTCTCCGGCATGGCGCTGGAATATGGTCTCACTAGAGCACCACGGGGAGGTGGTGGTGGAGCTGAATATGGAGGCCTGCTGGGCTGGCCTCCACTAAACTGACTCTACCCCTAGTCGGGGAACCTCTGAGATCTACAAAAATCCTAGCTCTCTTGTCTTGCTGACCCTGCTCTTTGCCCCTCGATCGATAAACCTCAATCCGACGAGCTATCTCAACCACAAGCTGATAGGGAGTACCCATCTCCACCTCTCGGGCCATGTTGGACCTAATATCTAAGTGCAGCCCAACTACAAATCTCCGCACTCTCTCAGCATCAGTAGGAAGAATCATAAGGGCATGACGAGACAACTCAGAAAACCTGGCCTCATAGTCTGTCACCGACATCTACCCCTGCTCCAGCTTCTCAAACTCATACCGAAGCTCTTCCCTCTCTAAGGGTGGAATATAACTGTCCTGGAACAAGTGAGTGAACTGCTCCCATGTGAGAGGAAGGGAACCTACTGGCCTACCAAGGATAAATGACTGCCACCATCTGCGGGCCCTGCCCTCTAGCTGAAAAGTAGTGAAATCAACTCCATGGGACTCCAAGATCCTCATGTTGTGCAGTCTGTACCTGCACCTATCAATGAAGTTCTGGGCATCCTCGCCCATATCACCTCTGAAGACAAGAGGGTGCAATCGAGTCCATCTACCGAGTAACTTCTGCGGATCACCGTCCACAGCTGACCTAAGCTCTAGTGCTGCTGCTGCTGGATGTGCTCCACCCACGAGCAGAGTACCCGGAGTCTGATATGCTGCCGCTGCATGACCCGCGGCCTGGGTGGTAGGGGTATGAATTCCCCCTCCCTCCTGAGATGTGGCAGGATCCACTAGAAATAAACCAGCCTGGGTCATAGTGTCCATGAACCGCATTATACGACCCATGACCTCCTGGAAGCCTGGTGCAGTCATGAAATCCATCGGAGCTGGATCTGCTGGGGGTACCTCACCCTGCTCCTCAGTAATGGGATCCTCAGGGGGTGCTAATGGAGCAACTCTAGGACGCCCTCGTCCCCTACCTCGGGCCGGTTCCCTCCCTCGGCCTCTGCCACGGCCTCGGACGACGGGGGTAGCGGCATCTCCCGGGTCTGGAACGTTGGCTGCGTGTGTCCTCACCATCTGTGAGAGAATAGAAGAATGAGAATTAGTAACCACCGACTGCACGATAGAATAGGAATAAAGAGAGGTTTCTTAACACCCTATAGCCTCTCGAAGATAAATACAGATGTCTCTGTTTCGATCTGCAAGACTCTATTAGGTTTGCTTGTGACTTGTGAGACCTAGGTGAACCTAGAGCTTTGATACCATGTTGTCACGACCCAAATTCCAATTCAGGTCGTGATGGCGCCCAACACCGGAGTCAGGCAAGGCAACACTAGTTTGCTAATGAAATTGCTTAAATTAATGAGATGTTCAAATACTTGTCCAGTTTTACTTTAAGAAGTCCTTTAATGAAAGTGAGGAAGTGAGGTAAATTGATTTAAAGTGACTCAAAAATCGTTTGCCAGAATAAATAGAGTAGCAAAATGCTAGCGAGTCAACTACGTGTGCCAAGAGCTAGTGTCACAAGTCCACAGGCGACTAGTGGAATATACAAATAGACAAAATAAATGTACAATTGTCTGAAAGGGGTAGACAGAAATATCCAAAAAAAAATATAAACTCCACAGTGCTGCTGAGGAACGCCAGGAAGAGAAGCTCACCGTGTAGTCTAATCCAGATAGTACTCTCAATGACGGACAGCGGAATAGTGACCAGGTGCAACAGCCTCAGAACATGTACAATTAAGTACAAAAGTGTAGCATGAGTACATATAAAAAAATATGTACCCAGTGAGTATCCCCTCTAAACTCGAAGAAATAGTGACGAGAGGTAGACGTATTACTCACTAGGGTCATTAGCACTAGTATAATTAAATAAATCTAGACAGGATTAATAGTCACGGCAATCAAGTAGACATGGAATATCAAGTATGTGAACTAAAATCTACCCGCAAGTGTCAAATAATAATATACATAAAAGTCCCAAGTACCCTTCCACAAAGAACAATTTATTTGATAATAACAATAAGACTCTCAGTCAAATACATAGCACATAATATGCCAAAGCGTACGGCCGAAGCGATGCGAAAATAAATATGCACTGCCGAGGGTCGAGCGGCACGAACCATAGATGCATCCATTACCCTGCTCACGAATCGATCATGCGACGCAGTTGACATAAATATAGGGCTACCCGGCTCGCGAATCATACATACGACACGGGTGCTCGTAGACATACATAGAATCATCAGGAACTTCAGGAATTTATCTTGGATTATACTGGAAACCAGAGATTTAAACACTTAAATCTTACACATAACTTACTAAAATCCTCATATCAATATCAAAGATAATAAGCAACTAGAAACACATGCAAGGATATATGTAAGGCACATAAGGCATGCTTGTGAAATCCTAAGTTTCTACCCGACATAACATAGTAGTAGCTACGCACGGACTCTCATCACTTTGCGCGTGCATAGACCCCACAAATAAGGATAATCCAATCATTTACATTTACCTATGGGGACAATTCCCTCTTACAAGGTTGGAAAGGAGACTCACCTCGCGTAGAATCTACTTCCCGGGTCAAGAACTCGCCCGAAACTCCAAACTTTACACCCGAGCACTCGAAACTAGTCAAACGATATATAAATATGTCAATGCATGCTCAAAGCATGGAAATTCTCCTACTTATTTAGTAATTCACCGTTCTTGAAGAAATACCGAAATACACCCCCAGGCTCACATGCTCGGATTCCGGAAATTTTCGAAGATAACACTTACCCATAGCCTTAGGATCATTAATATATAGTTTCTGTATGATTTCATGGTAGAAAAGTATTAAAATTCCCTAAAATTCATCAACCCTAGGTTTTCACTCTAACCCTTTTGATTTCCACTAATTAGATGTTAATCTACCTAAGTTTTGGTGCATTAATCTAGCATTTAAATGGGAATTACTTACCTCTTAGTAGCTAGGCCGAATACCCTCTTGAAAGCTCTCAAAATCGCCAATGGAGGAGAAGAAATGGTGAAAAATGGCCAAATCCCGTATTAAATGAGATCACTGCCTTCAGTGATCTCGCACCTGCGGCTCGAGGACCGCACCTGCGAGCCAAAGGTCGCACCTGCAGAAGTGGCCTAGGAGGCCTGGGGCCGTACCTGCGGAGGAAGTCCCGCACCAGCGGGTCCTCGCCTGCGGAAAGAGGTCCAACACCACCTCCCCTGGGGGTCGGACCTGCGAAGCCTTGACCGTAGGGGCGGTCTCGCACCTGCGACCTGGGCAACCGCACTTGCGGTCACACCAGATCTGGTGCACCAGCAGCTGAAGCTGCTGGTTTTTGGCTCCGTTTGGTGCCTGTGAGGCACCTGGGCCCACCCGAGCCCCCGTGCAATTATACCAACAAGTCCTAAATTATATTACGGACTCGTTCGAGCCTTCGGAACACCCAAACCAACACTAAAACTCAAAATCACCCCTCAAAATCCCTAGAAACAAACTTAAGAATTTCTGAGTTCTTGAATTCGATTTCAATGCGCCGAACCGACTTATACTACTCGGAATGACACCTATTTTGCGAGCAAGTCATGAATGACATAACAGAACTATTACCGATCTCAAAATTCCGTTCGGACCTCGATAACACAAAAACACGTCCCAAACCAAATTATGATCTTAAGGAAACTCTATTTCGCTATTTGGCGTCAAAACGCTCCCGGGTCATCCAAAACCCATTCCGAACATACGCACAAGTACGAGATCATCATACGGAGCTACTGGAATCGTCAGAACTCGATTCCGAGGTCATTTACTCAAAATGTTGACCGAAGTCAAACTTGGCCTTAGAAGCCAACTTTAAGGAACTAAATGTTCCTATACCATCCTAAACACTTCCGAAACCCGAACCGCCCGTCCCCGCAAGTCATAAATCACTATAAGCCGCTATGGGATGTCTTATTTACGAGAACGCGGTCCGAATACGTAAAACAACCGGTCGGGTCGTTACACTTATTAGTTGTCTTACATCTAGATGTATGACAATGCTTGTATGTTTCCTCTTTAGCATCATCTTCCCAGCACAACATGTAATCATTTGGACAAGTATCTATCTTGGTATAATCAAGACAAATCTTTTTGATGGTATTCTTGACCTCATAAAAAGAATTAGGTATCCTTGTGAACCTAAATGCATCATTAAGTAAATCTAGCATATCATAGTCATTCCCTTGTCACTTAGCCCAGACAAACACTTTGTGTGATACAACTTTAACAAAAATTCTAGCTTAGAATGCTTGGACCCTTCATATAAGTCTTCACTTCCATCTCTAAGCAACTCAAAAAAATCTTTGTTATTTGAAGAAGGCATATCATTTAATATTTCTTCTTTTCCAACTACTTGTGATGGACCCACATCATCCCTCTTGCCTTAAAACCGGGAATGCTTCATTTATAAACAATTCCATAGGATTTTAAAGAGGCAATGCATCTGGGATAACCTCTGTGCTTCTAGAGTTCTCCAACACTTCTGTTTCCCCATGAAGAATTCATGTGACATGATTTTGAGGGAATGACTTGCTAATCTAACGATCGTACACTATCTCTCTAGTCTGCCACTTCCTAAAATCACAGTTAGGACACGAACATTTTATTCTATACCATATAGCTGCATTCTTAAATGCAAAATTTAGAAATTGATTCAAACCAAGTAAATATTTTATTGTATTTCTAGGCATTCCAATACAAGATTTATCCATCAAAAGGTGCCGATATATAACTTTTCGGATGTGAAATTGATCCACAATCAGATTAGTATGCTACCGATAAGGACTTCTATGAGCAAGAATGTTTACTGCAACCTGCATAGTTCCACGAGCAAGGATGATTTAGTAACCTATAAACGCGATAACATTATAAAATTTTGTAAGATAATAAAAAGTGAAGTTAAAGTTTTGATAATTATCTACAATGATATATTATTGATATTTTATAGTTTTGTTAACATAATTATGGCTCTCTAGTATATGCAACAATAAGAACGACAAAAATAATATAGTTTACTTTAGTATTGGAATCAAAGTAGTGTTTAGCACAAAGGGATAATACAAAAATTCCTAAAGGATATAATAAAAGCAAGCAAGCACTTCATAATATACCTTTGACATTCCCTATTCACATAAAGAAAAAATATATTACATTTGATAGTGTCACGACCCAAATCTCATATGTCGTGATGGCGCCTATTGCAATACTAGTTAAGTCGACAATCACAATAAAGCACACATCTTTAAATTTGAAAACATAATAAAATAAGTTTAAGAGTGAAGTATCACAAATAACGAATAAAATAATACTGCGACTCAATACAAAATCCCCCAAAATTCGGGTGTCACTGAGTACATGAGCATCTAAATGACAACATAGTCTAAAAAGAGCAGCCCAGTGCGCTAAGCTTTTGCTATGCACAGAGTCCGGGGAAGAGCCAGACCACAAGGGTCTATTGCAAACACTATCTAGAAAGGTAGAACATTACAAATAACTGAAAAGGTAGAACAGTACAAATAACTGAAAAGGAGAAGAGTTAAGGTGGATGCCAAGGAAACTACCTCGATAGTTTCAAACAAATAAAGCTCGAACAACTAGCAATCGCCATACCCGGAAGTACCTGGATCTGCACACAAAGTGCACAATGTAGTATGAGTACAATTGACCCAATGTACTCAATAAGTAACAAGACTAACCTTGGGATGAAAGTAGTAACGAGCTCAACAAGTACAGTCTAAATGTTGAATTAACAGTACATAAATGTAGACATGCTTTCAAGTTTATCAGTTTCAGTACAATACGGGTAAAATATGCCAAGTGTGACTGAAATCAGGAATGGTACATCACTATATCTACATGTCAATTATAAATGTCAACTGTAATGCAACATAGTGATGCATACTCTCAGAGTATCAATTCACTCATTCCTCCAAGTCACTCAATCCCCATAGTCACTCATTCCTCAAAGTTACTCAGTCCTTCCAATTTCTTGGCACTCGCACTCACACTCAATAGGTACCTATGCTCACTGTTGGTAAGTCAGCCTCCGGAGGGAGGGGGGATCCTTCCCAAATGCTAAAATAAGCCAATCATGACATAAATCAATAAAACATGTTGCGGCATGCATCCCGATCCCATAAACATCCTTACTATCAGGACCTCGACCTCACTCAGTCATCAGTCTCTCCAGTCTCTCGGGCACACAAATATCACGACAAACATCCCAAACAATGATGATATAATGTATCAATATATGGAAATAGAGACTGAGATATGATATGCAAATTGTAGATGTGACTGAGTACACAATTGAAAATTAAGCAAGTAATTCAACAACAACACGACCTATGTGGGTCCTAATAGTATCAGCATATAGCCTAAGCATTATTTCTAATATGAATCACATCTCAGTTTCTCTAACACTTGGAGAATATATGGACAATAACAAGATTATTTGACTACACAGTTCCACGGAATCGACCGAGTCACAATTCCTGCCGTGCACACTCACACGCTTGTCACCTAGCATGTGCGTCACCTTCACGCCAACCACATAACTCGTAATTTAGGGATTCATACCCTCATAACCATGTTTAAAAGTGTTAATTACCTCAAACCATGCAAATCTCTACTCCAACAAGCCCTTGCCTCGCGAATCGGCCTCTGAACGATTCGAATCTTCCCACAAAATACTCGAGACAATCAAGAAAATATATAGGAATCAATTCCATATGATAAAGCTGAGTTCTTAAGCAAAAGTCAAAAAGTCAATCCCGGGCCCACGCCTCGAAATCTGAAAAGATTAACAGAATTCAAACACCCATTCAACAACGAGTCCATCCATAGCAACATTACTCAATTCCGATCACAACTCGACCTTGAAATCCTAAAATTAAAGCTCCATCTACAGTCATTTACACATAAGTCAATATGTGGTCAACTCTTTCAACTTAGGCTTCCAACCTTGGGACTAAGTGTCCCAACTCATTCTGAAATATCCCTAAAACCTAACCAACAACCCTGGAAAGTTACATAACAAGAAATGAGCATTGAATATACAATAAATGGGAGAATGAGGCTATAATATTCAAAACAACCTGCCATGTCGTTACATTCTCTCCCTCAACGTTCGTCCTTGAACAGGTCTAGAATCATACATATAATGTCAAATAGGTGTGGATATCTGCTCTGCATCTCTCGCTCGATCTCCCAAGTATCCTCCTCGACTTGATGATCTCTCCATTGTACTTTCATCGAAGCCATGTTCTTTGACTTCAACTGTAACGACCCGATCGGTCGTTTTGAGAATTTAAGATCCATTCGGCGGCATAAGGCCTTAAGCGGATTCACATTGTATATATCGACCTGTGTGCATGGTTGGATTCAGTTACCGGATGATCCGGAGTCAAAATTGAAGAGGGATTTTAATTTTGGAAGCTTAAGCGATGAGATTTGACCAGAAGTGCATAGGACGGGTAGTGCATGCATAGGAGACGAACCAGAATTGAATTAGAGCTCCTTTATGTAATCAATTTTAATATAGTAATCGGGCAGTAGGAGATGATAGTCTGTGCCTAGTGAATAATATGAGCAACCCCTACCTTAAGGGAGTTGCGAAGTCTTATTTATTTTGCACAGGATGATCCCTTAGGCTAAAAAACTTAGGAGCCCCTCCTTTATATGTTTATTGTTCACACTTAGTCATCAAATATAGACTAATTAGGTTGTACCTTGTAACCTCCAAAGACTTGTATTGATTATCTATATACTTTAATTGTTGCCCGATTTCCTTTACACTTGTTCACAATAGAACCTTTAAATTCCTTGTCTTCCCTAACTCTTATGATCATTTAGGACAATTGTAATATGATAATCCCACATAGCGTAAACTTCAGATGGGACCCACAGTTGCGGACCTTGAATAGTGCCTAACACCTTCTCTTTGAGGTAATTTGAGCCTTTACCCGATATTTGGTGATGTTGACTGGTTAAAACAGAGTTATTTGCAAATAGGTTCCCTAACGCAGCTTAAAATCGATAGGTGGCGACTCTTCTCCTTTAATACCTATTCAAAAGAGTTGTCACATGTTGAAACCCTCCTTCGAGAGAAAAAGGGACGCGACAACATGGAGACTCTTCTTGAAATTTATACTTATGCTCTTACCATAAGGAAGTTGACTTATCTGGATTATTTGATGAAATGTACATCCTTTCCCTTATCTTCCCTTATTTGCTTAATTTGCTAAGACATGTACATCCCTTCACCTTATTTCCCTTTATTTGCTATGACATGCACATCCTCTCTCCATTTCCTTCATCTTGTCTGAAGATGCTATATCATGTTTCTCTCATCCTTATCCCCTTATTTGCTTCATTTAATTATCATACATGTTCATGAGTTAAGCTGACTTCTCTCTTTTGTCTTTACCTTTTCTTTTCTTTCTCTTGTTTGTGTTATTATTGTTTTTTACGAACTTTCATCATGCAAATATCTGACCAAATATTATTATTTTTGCATAAAGCATGTTTTCACATCATACTCCACTCGTGCTTATTAACAACATAGCATTGCTTGATGAGTGTCCGCGCTTTCCTGTAAAACACTGTTTTAAATCGGAAAGGCTTATTACAGGCAGGCTAGTCGATCAGCGGTCCAGTCGACGGTCCCGTGCCTTTCCCTCTCAAGTTGTACACTTGAGAGTACCAGTCTACACCCTTCTAGAAACCACACTGTGATTTAAAATATACGTACATCATGCTAAATCTAGTACAAATTGAGACGTCATTGACGTATCAACCCGCTTAAATGAACCTTGTCCAAAGTCCAACGGGATTTCCATAATCCCAAAAGACACCATCATATTATATGCATTATTTGGAGAAAATGTGCCAATATGTTGATCATTATTGCGTAAATAATCAAATCTGGAGGGGAAAGGGCTAATTTTTATTTGTTTGCAGAAAATGAAGCACGAAATCCCTAGGTTCGGTATGGTCCAGAATATCCCGCCTCTACTAATTGACTGGTGGAACGGCCTTGCACCCTGTGACAGAAACCATGTGAAGAGATTACTAGTAACCTGCCATCTTTACTAAATATTCAACCAAACAGGGGACTGATCGAGGTTTGTACCATGTTATGGGATGAAAAGAGAGCCGTTTTCCAATTTGGCAACATAGAAATGACTCATCTCCTAGATGAGTTATCCATTACCTATTTGGGATGGGTGCACCGCCATGTCTATGTCTTCATAGTCTGTTTCTTCGGTTTGTTGATCTTTTTAATGCAAGGGGGAAGGGTTCATACTTGCTTGCCGTGGTCACAGGACCTTAATGGAGGGTATTGAGGGGCAGAAGTATACTATCATCCCGCTGATCTTAGGTGAGATGTACCATGCTCTGGATAGGTGCAAACATGGATTCAAACACTTCGAGGGTTGTAATCTCTTGCTATACGTTTGGCTGCTGGAACACTTTCTGAGGGATGATTATTGCCAGGAGCTTCTACAAGTCCAATGAATGGCTACAAAAGCCAGCCATCATCTAAAGAAGTTGACATTCATTCCAGGTAGGTTTGCAAAGCCTAGAAATGTTATAGGTTGGGTGCGTTTCTTCGGAAATCTGATAAACGAGCAAGTGCATTGGATGTTTGAATGGTTTCCTAGTAGTGAGTTCCAATGAAACTACTCACTTAGTACTGATTAGGCTGCGAGGCATCTACCCTTACGCTCCTATAAGGGTAATGCGGAAAGCTGGGAGGAAACAAGTCATACCTCAAGTTTCCAACATGGTTCAGTACAAAACAAATTTTAAAGGAGATGTCATCCCATTCAAGTTTGAAGCTCAACACATGTGGAACCAAAAGATCATCGTAGAAGTAGATACTATTGAGCCAAACAGGTATCACGCGAGTCATATGTACTACTATCTCTCATGGCTGGAAGAGGACATAGTCGGGGACATCAAACCGGGGGAGGGGGGGGGGGTCAATATAATGGTAGGATCATAGATGAGGTGGATGAGGCACATGTAAAGTATAACAGGCTACACAAAAGAGTGTTTGAATCTGAAGCTAAGCATCTAGAGCAGCATAAGGTGGATATGAAGGCGATTAGCGAATGTCAGGAGATTGCAAATAAGTCGATAGAGAGGTTGGAACATCTAGAGCAAGGGCTGATGGAGCTAGAAGGGAAGATGAGAAAGAGGCTTTCAGATTATCAAGGATTGAATCCTGATGAAGGAGGGAAGTTGGAAATGACGTACTTGATACTCGACATGCGCGATTTGAGAAACGTGATTGATGGAGTCAAGAGAGCCAAGCACGGAGAAGTCCCTTCAGGGACCAAGTAGACTAGGAGATAATGTTCTTTACTACTTTCTAGATTATATTAGATTTTGATGTAATAAGGCTTAACGCCATTAGTGACTTTAGTTATTATTTTTCGATTTAGTGAAGATTTATGTGGCTTATTTTAGCATTAATGGAATGAGGAAAATGTTGGCATGAACTTTCTCAAAATCTATGTGTCGCTTAGGCTTACCTCAGGCACAATGAGGTCCCCAAATTAGGACGTGAATTATTGCATAACCTTATGTGATACATGCTTAAATATTCCAAACACTCTTTTACTTCATCTTACTGACTTGGTTACCTTTTTTTGACTATCCCCATTCCCAAAGGTTGGCTCGTGCATCGTGGCATCATCAACTTACCACATCAGATATAGAGGTCCTCCACCTCCTCCTCCACCTAGCAAAATGCAAATGTAAAGGGAAGATGGATGATCTAAGTGGTAACTTAAAAGACAATGCTACCATGGCAGAGAATGTTGAAACCTCAGATGGAAGAAGTGCGCCAGGACAGAATGAGTTGGTCCTACGTTTGGAGCAGAAAATCTTGGAGCTGCAGGGTGAGCTTGACCAGGTGCGAAATCTTGAAAACCTCTCCCTTACTCTAATGTTCTTGCTATCAACCAGCACAACACAACCACTCAAAACCAAACATAATCGTAAAACACCCAAAACCAAAATCCACCGCCTATAGTTCCACAAAACCCTCCCGCAACGCACCAATATCACAATCGATCACCCCTTCAATAACTTAACTCGCCACCAGTGCAAACCCCTCAACAAAACCACCATCACTAGCCCAGTATCCATAAACCACCACATATCACACTCCTTAAAGCGCAATGAAACTTACCCCTGATCCCCCTCAAACTTCAATCAATGATCACCCATACACCCAAGTTCCAGGAACTCATCAAAGCAACTCGATATAAATGGAAACCTTACCCCATACCCCGCAACAAACCTTATACATACCTGAGCCAACCAAGAAGTATGTGCTCATTCGAAACATGGTAGAAGAACTCAAGAAACTAACAGTGAGGGTCGAGAGTGTTGAAGATGGGAAGGGTGTTGAAGGTTTAAACTACGAAGACTTGTGTATCCAACCAGATGTAGAACTGCTGGAGGGTTACAAACCTGCCAAGTTTGAGATGTTTGATGGCACCGGTGATCCTAAGGTGCAACTGAGAATCTAATGTGACAAGCTTGTGGGAGTGGGTTAGAACGAACAAATTAGCATCAAATTGTTCATGTGAAGTCTTACAGGAGACACATTATCTTAGTACACCAGTCAAAATCCAAAGAAGTGGGTGAATTGGGTGAGCTTGGTATCAAATTTCAAGGATAGATTTAGGTTCAATACATAGAACGCACTAGAAATTTTTTATATCCAGAACCTCACGAACAAGCCAGCAGAAAACTTCTGCGAGTATGATGCTCGTTGGAGATTAGAGACCGCCATGGTGAGGCTTCCACTTAAAAAAGAACAAATTAACAAGTTCTTTGTCAGAGCTCAAGATTCGTAGTATTATGAAAAATTGATGATTATCAAGAGAGGGATGTTGACCAATTTCAAGGAACTACAAGCCACAAACAAAGCCTTGCAATCAGGAGGTATCTTGAAGAAGAAAGAAATGTGTGTCGTGATGGTAGCCTAGGGCCCTAAGTCTCCCCTTGCATACCAAGCACCTCCGCCCGCATATCAACCCTCACCTCCATAATACAAATACCCTTCCACCACCTACCATACATATAACACCCAACCTGCATATTACCATTCACCTCCACTAGCCCGCCAAAATTACCCAAAGCCACGATCAAACTTTGACCGTAGATCTCCCGGACAATACACCCCAATTGCTGAATCCATAGCCCAAATTTATGAGAGACTAAAGACAGTTTGATACGTCACCCCCATTCCTAGTGTTGTTGTTGAGAACCCTTCCCATTGGGTTAACCCCAACAAAACATGTGCATATTATTCAGGCATAAAGGGTCATACCATTGAGGAATGCCGCATATTGAAGGACAAGATTCAGACACTGACCGACACCAAGGTTATACAAGCAAAGGAAGCCACGCCAAATATCCGTAATAACCCTCTCCCGAATCATAGGGCCGAGGGAGTGAATTTGATAGAAACCATTGAGGAATGTGATTAGGAGGGATCCGTCGGACTTATTCGAGAGGGGGATGCTCCTAAAACATCTCATGTAACCCTCTCGCCGATTGTGGTGCAAACCCAGGCACTGTTTGAGGTCAATGTAGCTACGCCTTTCACTGTGATGGTATCTCCAACAACGTCATATAAGTCTGATGCCATCCCATGGGATTATGTGGTGAAGGCAAGAAGAAAAGGAAAATCTAAGATGGAAGAGACAGGTGTTGCGCAAGGTATGACCATAACTGGCAGAGTTTATACACCTGAGAATCTTGGAGGAACAAGAAAAAAAACTACATCTAAGCCACCTGTCATTGAGACAAGAATCAATGATATTTGGAGAAAGGTACATGCAAGGGAGTACTTTATTGTTGATCACATGAACAACACTCCCTCCCAGATATCCATTTTGTCGTTATTCAATATTTCAGATGCACACAAGAATGCCTTGATGAAAGTATTATGAGAAGATAATATGTATCACTAGTGGGGAGATGGCCAATATGGTAGGACAGGTACTGGAGAGTCACAAAATCATTTTCCATGAAGATGAGTTACCGCTAGAAGGGTTGAGTCACAATAAAGAATTTCAAATTACTGTGAAATTTGAAGACACATTCATTCATAGGATTATGATAGATGAGGGTAAGAGCCTAAACATATGCCTGCTGACCACTTCGAAAAGATTGGGTAAAGGCCTGCATGAGATATGGATGGAAGCATGAACATGAAGGCATTTGATGGATCTTAGAGAGACACTACTAGAGAAATCAACCTTGATCTGTTGATGGGCCCGACCTGGTTCGATGTTGAATTCCAAGTTCTAGAAATATCCACCACCTACAACTTGTTATTGGGACGACCATGGATATACGCAGCTAGGGAAGTCGCGTCTACTCTGCAGAAGGCTCTGAAATTCGAGTGGAATCATCAATAGCCAGTATGAGGAAGCTGTTTTTGGACGAGGAAGACATGGACTGCAGTGCAATATTAGAGGAGGAGGAAGAAAAAGAAGACCTTACCATTCAAACAATGGAGAAGGAGCCGTTCTCAAAAACTTGACTGTGGCACCATCCGGGCTCGCCGAGTACCTGGATAACCTTGGCAGAATTAGCATGATTTGTTTTAAATTGTTTTTTGACATTTAAGACATATTCAATATATTTTTTTGAAATAATTACTCGAGCCATCAAGTGTTACTTGTTGAAAATTTTAAGTTTATTAATGCATTATTGCTTTTCGTTTATTTATTATTGTCTTTCTACATTTTTTTCAGCATACATATCGTGATGAACCCACGACTGTGACATGTAATGAGACAACACAACATAAGGAAAGTGATTCGGAAGATTTGGAAGATGATATAATAGCTGAGGAAATTGTCGAAGAAGTAGAGAATTTTGAGAACAAACCAAAGTCCAATTTGGAAGAATCTGAGGCAATTATTAGGAGATTCTGAAATGGTCAAGGAAACTCTCATAAGCATTCATCTATCACCATCAGAAAAGAAAGAGTACATAAGGTTTCTAAAAGAGTATGAAGATATTTTTGCATGGTCATATGATGACATGACTGGGTTAAGCACATCCATAGTAGCTCATAAGCTACCTACCAACCCCATGTATCCATCGGTAAAACAGAACCCGGGGAAATTGAAGTCGTATATGAGTCTGAAGATAAATGAAGAGGTTACAAAGAAAATCAAATCCAAGGTCTTTTGAGTGGTCGAAAATCCAACCTAGCTAGCCAACATTGTGCTAGTTCCAAAGAATGATGGGAAAATTAAGGTGTGTGTTGACTATTGAGATCTGAACAGAGTAAGATCTAAGGATGGTTTCCCATTGCCTAACATACACATAGTAATCAACAACTGTGCCAAGCATGGACTCCAATCCTTTGTGGTTTTGTTCGCAAGATACCACCAGATCGGAATGGACGAAGAGAATGTTGAAAAGACAGCCTTTATCACAATGAGGGATATATTGTTAAAAATTAATGCCGTTAGGTTTGAAGAACTCTAGGGATACCTACATGAGGGCCATGATGACTCTTTTCCATGAAATGATACACAAGAAAATATAGGTGTGAGCTGATTTTCAAAATTCTAGGGAAAGATGTTGCGGCAAGCTGGACCAAAGAATGTCAAAAGGCTTTTGAAAAAATCATGGAGTACTTGTCTAAGACGCCCATGCTGGTCTCGCCAGATCCAGGAAGACCTTTGTTGTTGTATCAGTCCGTGTTGGGTGGATCTTTTTGTTGCATTCTGGGGAAACATGACGAAGCTGGGAGAAATGAGCAGGCGATATAGTATCTCAGTAAGAAGTTCACACCTTACGAGGCACGGTACTCATTGTTGGAGCGCACCTGTCGTGCTTTGACATGGTAGCCCAGAAGTTAAGATAATATTTCTGTGCATACACCACGTATTTCATATCAAGGACAGATCCACTAAAATACATCTTTCAGAAACCCATGCATACGGGTAAGTTAGCAAAGTGGAATAGATTGCTAAGTGAGTTCGACATCATCTATGTGACTCAGAAAACGGTCAAGGGTCAAGCATAGGATGATCACCTGGTAAAGAATCCCGTAAACGGAGAATACAAACCATTAAAGACATATTTTCCTGACGAGAAAGTTTTGAATGTAGGGGAAGATATTGCCGATATGTATGATGGTTGGGGGATGTTTTTCAATGGAGCAACCAACTTTAAGGGAGTGGGCATCAGAGTTGTTTTAGTTTTAGAAACCGGTCAACATTATCCGGTACCCGCAAAGCTTAGGTTCCCATGCACCAACAATATGGCAAAATATGAAGCTTGCATCTTTGGACTCAGATTGGACATCGACATGAATGTTTAGGAGTTCCTTGTACTCGAAGATTAAGATATATTGGTACACCAAGTACTAGGAGAATGGGCTACCAAGAGCACTAGAATATTGTTATACCTACATTGTGGGCAAGATTTGATCAAGATGTTCATGATTATAGAATTCAAACATGTTCCAAGCATTCGGAATGAGTTCGTAGATGCATTGGCGACCTTATCTTCCATGATACAACATCTAGACAAGAATTTCATCGATCATATCCCGATTGAGATTCATAAGCAGCCACCTTGTTGTGCTCATGCTGAAGAAGAATTTGACGGAAATCCATGGTTCCACGATATTAAAGCTGATTTAGAGAAAGGAGAATACCCAGTGAATGCTCACACACACTCAAAAGCGCACACCCAAAGATTGGCCAACCACTTCTTTGAGAGCAGAGGAATTATGTATAAAAGGACTCCTGACTTAGGGTTGTTGCGATATGTCGATACCAAGGAGGCATTTAGATTGCTCGAAGAAATATATACCGGAACCTGTGAACCGCACATGAACGGGTTCGTTTGGCCAAGAAGATATTAAGGGCAGGGTATTTCTGGATACCTATGCAGAACGATTGCATCAAGTATGTATAGTAGTGCCACTAATGCCAAGTACATGCTGATATGATACGAGTGCCACTCAATGATTTCAATGTAACGAGTTCACCCTAGCCTTTTTGTGTTTGGGGAATGGAAGTCATCACACCAATTGAAATCGCTGCTTCAAACAGAAATAGGCTCATTTTGGTGGGTATAGATTACTTCAGAAAATAGGTTGAAGTCGCTTCCTATAAGGTTGTGACTAAGAAGATCGTAGCAGATTTCGTTCGGGATCGTATTATTTGTCGATTTGGAGTACCTGAGTCAATCATTACCAACAACGCCACCAATCTCAACAACGATCTAATGAAATCCATGTATGAAACGTTCAAGATCAAGCACGAAAATTCTATGGCGTACATGCCGCAAATGAATGGAGCCATAGAAGTCGCCAACAAGAACATCAAGAAGATAATAAGGAAGATGGTGGACAACTACAATCAACGACAGAGAAGCTACAATTTGCTTTGCTTGGGTACCTCACCACATTTCATACGTCAACTAGGGCAACACCTTATTTACTGGCCTATGGTACTAAAGTCGTTATACTCGCCGAGGTGGAGATTCCTTCCTAAGAATCATACATGAGTCCGAAATCAGCGATGCGGAATGGATACAAAGCCGGTATGAGAAACTAGCTCTTATTGACGACGCGGAGAGGACAAATGCAGTGTGTCATGGTCAACTCTACCAAAATAGAATTGCAAGGGCTTTCAACTAAAAGGTTAGATCGCGACAATTCACACCGGGACAGTTGGTGTTGAAACGGATCTTCCTGCATCAAGATGAAGCAAAAGGGAAATTCTCACCTAATTGGCAAGGCCCTTACATGGTTCACCGAGTACTGACAGGAGGAGCCTTTATACTCGCGGAGATAGATGGAGAAATATGGCCAAAATCTATCAATTCGGACTTAGTCAAGAGATATTATGTTTAAGAATATGTTTGCACTTTCTCTTTGATGTAATATGAACTACGCTTGATCTAATTCCCGTTTAAGAGAGGATATGTAGTTTGCTTTGGTATCATCATTATAAAATCTTCATTACCCTCTATGGTTAGGAACTAGGGCAATATTTTTGGTTTTGTCAATCTCATTACGTCAAAGATTGCCAAGAAGTGTATCACCAAAAGTATGCATTAAAATGAGGAAGAATTTTGAGGAGGGTCCTCAAAATTCCGAGTTGAGGAGGTTGTAATGTCTCAAATCATGTCACACTCTCCGATTCGACAAAATTAGTTTTTTATGCACCATCACATATTTTGAATAACTGCATGTTTCACAAATGATATATCACAAGTGCATATTTTCTTAAATTTCATTTCTTAGTAGCCAGGTGTTACATATGATGACTCGAACAAGGCATAAAACAAGGATCAAAGACAAAATGAAGAATCAAAGGCATGGACAAACCTCTCCCCCCCCCCCCC
>ML300277.1:58321-85769 GCA_005239495.1 Nicotiana undulata
AAAAAAAAAAATGCTCACGGTTTTTATTTGGATGCAATCATAACGGACATGACAAGCTAAGAATCACTTTCTTTCTCATATTTAATCTTCGCCTTTCTCTGCATGAGGCTAAACACTGCCTCAATTATCGCATCGGGCTAAGAACTGCCCTTATCATTGCATAAGGCTAAACACTTCATTTATCTGCATAGGGCTAAGCACTGCCCTCATACTTTGCATAGGGCTAATCATTGCCCTCATCATTGCATAAGGCTAAGTAGCGCCTTTCTCTGCATAGGGCTAAGCAATGCCCTCATTTATTTCTTGAGACTAAGCGTTGTCTCCATCACATTGCATGAGGCTAAGCACTACCTCCAATATTATATGAGACTAAGCACCATCTCCATCGCATTACATGAGACTAAGCACTGTCTCCATCACATTGCATGAGGCTAAACGCTGCTTTCCTCAACATAGGGCTAAACATTTCCCCCCATAAAATACAAGTCTATGCACTGCCTTGTCTTTCTCTCACATACATCTAACCATCAGTTGTTCCCACTATCAAATGATCGATATTTCTGCATCTTTGCATTTCATGTGCAGAAATATCGCCACATTGTCCGAATGTGTCATATTCTGAAGGCATCATCCTTATAACTCGAAGACATCATGTCATGGCTTAAGGATCTCTCAAAACTTCACATCATTTCAAAGGAGTCATAGTCTAGAGGCACCCTCCTCATGACCCGAGGACACCATTTCATGGCCTGCAAATCCCTTATCATACGTTTCATGGCCTAGGACGTCATGGTCTAATCACTCTAATCATCGAAAGAAAACTCTTATGGTCTGAATGGAATTCGAATTATGTTTAAATTTTCACAATAACCCAATATATTCGCATGCATCGTGTCTTATGTTTTGCAGGTAACGCGAGAGGTAACCATTCTACAAACGGGAGAAATTCTTGCACCGGTTTCCGTTCACAATGTTCACATCATTTAACTATATCGAATGTAACCAACGACCGGCAATTGATTACCCATTGTTCCGTAACCCTGCGATTATTTATCTTGGATATCCGCACCATTCAAATTCGCATTAATAGCTCCATCAAAATTTATCCATTACTCACGACACTATCCTATGCAGGAGATCCTTTTCGAAACACATGACCACTCTTATAACAACTCCATCAGTTTCGTTCACCGTTGGATATAGAAATACACGCGACTTGATTCCCGTAACACCTGGGATATGTAGGCAACTCAAGAACTAGGGTTCTGCCCCTAGTTTTTTCAAAAAAAAAAAATCATCTCACTCATTCGGACAAAATTGGTCATTATTTTCTTTACCCGACAACTCTTTCATTATTCTCGGGTAAAGAAGGGCAGTTAGTGATACTCAATGTTTCCCTCATATTTTACAAATATTATATATAAGTATTTTCTACAATTTTCCATAAATTTTAAGGAATTAAAATTGAGTTTCTTGCATTTAAATTGTTCAAATATTCATTAATTACCCTTTCAAATTATTTTGTGATGACTTAACCTTCCAAATTTATTATTTACACCCAAATATATGTTTTATAACATTTTTACTTCATTTCATTTAATTACATTTGTATTTTTAGCTTTTTGTACAATTTTACAACAATAGCCTATATTCTATACATAATTACATTATTTACATTGTTATACTAAAATAGCATTTTTATATTTTTATAATGTTGGGCTATTATTTCACTCGTTTTACTGCATAAATAATATTTTTATAAATTATAAATTATTTTTATAAATTGTTTTAAATAATTTTTGCACATTTAATTTCATAGCATAATTCTAATCTAATTTCTGACCAAATTAAAGGCCCAAACATTTAGACCCCTTTATGTAAACCCTCAGAAGCCCAACCAAATGAACAGTTACATTCAACCCGCCCCGTTTCCTATTTAATCTTGATCGTTTATCTCAAATGATCAACGACACATAATGAACTAGCCATTCTACTTATATCTCCCTAACCCAAAACCTAGAGACAAATTCCCTGCCCAGCTGCCTTCGTTTTCTCTCTTCTCTCCTCCACCCTCCTTCAAAAACCCTAGCAGCCTTCCCCAATCTTCTACAAATCCTCTCAAATCATGAATTTCTTCTATGATTTACTTACTTTTGACGCGTAACCTCATTGTTATATACAAGACTATAGTGTTACTTAGTACTTGCCCAATTTTTGGCAAATACCAGTCTCTGAATCAAGGGAAATCAGCTTCACCCTTCGAGATTTGGACGATATTTCATCTGTACACACTCACTACCAAGACATATGAGTCTGATTCACTAAGACTTTTGGCTATTTGTGTTCTCCTTATGAACTAGGGTTTACAAAAATTTCTCCTAAATCGATTTTGAGTAATTTTGAATGCTTCTATTTCCTTATTTTTGTTCGATTGACTATATTTCCACTTTTGTGTGTTGATCTTTACCAATACATAAACCCCCTCCCCATTCCCCTTTATAAGTTGGAACTACTATTTTTTGACTACTGTTACTATCACTAATCTCTCACTCATTCTATATTATTCTAAGACCCGGATTTTGGAAGGTTGAAAGCTAAGGCCACCGAACTACGACAATTTCAATCTCTTTCGGTGTGAGCACTGCCCTAGGTTCTTCTGAAGCCCTCAGGGACTCTAACACACTGAGAACTTTGGGGTTCAGCTGCTCTCTTTACCATTAAAGCATTACTGGAACTATAACGTTTATTTGCTTATTTGATTATTCGCGACATGCAAGTCTCCTTGGACACTAACAATTTTACTCTCTTTGGTTGTATTATGTGTTCTCCTAATTCATGTCCCTGAAACCTTTATGAAGCACTACTCTACTATGCAACTTTTTTTGTAACTCCACTTGCTCTAAGGTCTTTCTTATGTCTCGATACGGAACTTGCCTGGATTCTAATTGTGAGATGAATTTGGTATATGTACTAGCATGAATTATTCTCGACTTCCCTAAACTTTTTTATTCTTCTACGTTATGTTGATATATGAGGCCAGTCCTTTGTTTCTCTGCCTTGTTATGGATTGTTATGATAGTCTGGGAAATATTCTACTAAATCATTCATGCCTAACCTGCTTTCTCTGGTGTTCTACCATTCATTATGACTGTTCTCGTGCAATTTATGTTTTAAAGTATGATGGTTGACATTCCTTAGTATTAGTTTAAATTTTAGAGTAAACTTTACAACTAGCCTTTTCTATATATGGTCAACCATTGCTGTACCTGATGCCTATTTGTCTTACTTCTAAAATTGATGTGCCTCTTGTATTATTACTGAAGCCTAGATGCCCCGGTTAAGAGGTGTGAGCGGTTGGCTTTGAAAGGTACGACAAGAGGTAGAGAGCAGCCTAAGAAGTATTGGGTCGAGGTGATCAGACAGGACATGACGCGACTCTAGATTTCCGAGGACATGGCTCTTGATAGGAAGGTGTGGAGGTCGAGCATTAGGGTTGTAGGTTAAGGGTTAGTCGAGCGGTTTTCCTCTTTGTCTCGGTTTCGTTCTTTGTACCGATGAGTATGATAGTGTTTTGTCTAGCAGTGTTAGCGATTTATATTGTGTTTCACACTTTTTCATAATATTTTGTTATTACTTTTCCATTTATTTGATGTCTCTCATGTTGCTGATATAATTTTTCGGGTTTTATTGTCACATATCTATTGTCTATGAGTCGAGACTCTCCCGAAAATAGCCTTTCTACCCCCTTCGGGGTAGGGGTAAGGTCTGCGTACACTCTACCCACCCTAGACCCCACTGGTGGGATTTTGCTGGGTTCTTGTTGTTGTTGTGATTAGCTTGTTAAGGTTCTCCCTTGCCAAGTTAAGTGATTGTTCGATCATGGATTTGCTCTGTTTAGATGTTTTCATGTTAGAACCTTCATGTTTAGGCTATGCTCTATTTATTCTCCAAGTTTTCATGGTCAAACATTTTTTTTAGAGTTGCTTTAGGCTGGTTCTGACCATATTACTGTTTGGAACTTCATTTGAAATAGTTTGATATCCCATGATGATCAATCATGTCCCATAGCTTCTAAAATGAAAACATTAACTTGCCTTATGTTTGCCCTGCCAACATGTCATATGACTTTGTCTATATGTCTTAATGAGAATTAGTGTTACAATCCTAAGAACTAAGTGTGTGGAATTCTTGCTCCGTTTAATTAATTCAACGTATAGTTTGTTTCTTGTTTGGTCAAGTTTGACATCTAATTGGCATATAAGTCATTCGTTTGGGTCTGGTGTTTGGTCATATACGTTGTTGGACTTGGCCGTTGGATTCAGACTTACTATAGTGTTCCTATGATCTGCAGATTTGGGTGTAATGGCCGTATGAATGAAAAGCTATTGAAGGCTCACTAAAAGCACTAGGTTATTTAATGTTGGACATTTCACTGTTCTATTGGACTTATAGTTGTTTCCTTCTGTAATTGTTCATATATGAGTTTGTATTATTCTATTTGGGCTTCTAATAACTTGTAAGAACGAATAATGAGGAAATTAGTGAAGGGGGCGGGTGGTTCTAATTCTCGCATGAACATGTAGAAAATATGTCTAAGATTTAATTGCCTTGTTTGATATTTATTTGACATGTGTTGATTATATAAATTAATAGAAATCATGCCTATGGGAATCACACACTTCACTTAACTTGTCTAATACTTGTACATTATTCAAAGCATGCTAGTTTAAGTAATTACTATACCTGTTTCTATGCCTACTAATGTGCGCTTTTAGACAGCATGCCTATAGGAATCAAACGCTTTGCTTAATTATTAGACAACTTGCCTATAGGATACAATAACATATGTTTTTGCTAATGCTCATATAGATACCATGTCTATAGGGATTCAACTAATCAATCAATCAGTCGCTTCTATTACTTTTAGTACACTGCTCATCTGGATATCATGACTATATCATCTTAATCATCTAATCAATTACTTTTTTGCTTCATTGTATTGCCACATTTAGATGACATACCTATAGGGATAAAGTATTATATAATCAATTTCAATTGTCAATTGGTAGAAATCCTGCCTATAGGATAATGTTACTCGTCTTAGACAACATGTCTATAAATCAAACGTCGTTAACCCTGAGTTTTCGAGCAGTCTTAATGCCTCATTGCGCGAATAATGTAGATGTCATTCCTATAGGTTTTAAGACCTTAATCTAAAACTCCGTTAATCTAATGTTGTATTGATGCCTATACACTGTTGGAAGTCAGAATCATGCCTATATGACTTAATGCTCTTTTATTCTAAAAATGTCTACTGCCTAATCTGCCCACGTGCATTTGTTGTTTATGTGTGGAGGTTAACTTGTACCTTTTATTGTCTTTATGTGAAGTCCATTTTGTTTTGAATATGCACCTAGTTTTATCATTATGAGCATCCTATGTAGAGTTTAGAACCACCAAATAGTAGGTCCAAAATTCTCCTGGACCATACGCATGGGACGTGTAGTGCACACATAGGACACGACCCAGAATTGAATTAGAGCACCTTTAAGTAAACAACTTTAATATATTAATCAGGTAGCAGGAGATGATAGTTTGTGCCTGCTGAATAATATGAACAACCCCTACCTTAAGGGAGTTGCGAAGTATTATTTATGTTGCACGGGGTAATCCTTTAGACTAAAAAACTTAGGACACCCCCCCCCCACCCCAATCCTTTATATGTTTATTGTTCAAACTTAGTCATCCAATATAGATTAATTGGGTTGTACCTTGTAACCTCCAAAGACTTGTATTAACTATCTATATAGTATAATTGTTGCCTGATTTCTTTTACACTTGTTCATAATAGAACCTTTAAATTTCCTGTCTTCCCTCACTCATATGATCATTTAGGACAATTGTAATCCGCCAATCCCACGTAGTGTAAACTTCGGCTGGGACCTACTGTTGTGGACCTCGAAGAGTGCCTAACACCTTCTCTTTGAGGTAATTTGATCCCTTACCTGATCTTTGGTGAAGTTGACTAGTTAAAACACAATAATCTTCAAATAGGCGCCCTAATGCACCTTAAAATCATTAGGCGGCGACTCTTCTCTTTTAATACCCATTTAAAAGAGTTATCACATGTCGAAACCCGCTTTCGAGAGAAAAAAAGGGCGCGACAACACTCGATAGACTAGGTGGCAATGCAAGCTTGTAGGCCACCTCTCCAATCCTCTCAAGCACCTCAAAAGGCACAATATACCAAGAGTTCAACACTCTTTTTCCCGAACCTCATATCATCTATCATGGGTGAAACACTGAGCAATACTTCTCTCCTACCATGTAAGCAACATCACGAACCTTCCGATCAGTGTAACGCTTATGTTTAGACTGTGTCGTGCGAAGCTAATCCTAAATCAACTTAACCTTTTCCAAAGCATCCTGAACCAAGTTAGTACCCAATAGCCTAGCCTTACCCAGCTCAAACCAACCAACTGGAGACCGACACTACCTCCCAATAAGGCCTCATACGGAGCCATATGTATACTAGATTGGTAACTTTTGATGTAGGAAAACTCTTCAAGCGGCAAAAACTAATCCCAAGAAACCCCGAAATCCATGACACAAGCGCGTAGTATATCCTCCAATATCATAATGGTCCACTCGGACTGTCCGTCCATATGAGGGTGGAATGTTGTACTTAACTCAACCCGTGTGCCTAGCTCTCGATGCACTGGTCTCCAAAACAACGATGTGAACTATTTCCCCGATCTGAAATGATGGACATCAGCACATCGTGAAGGAGAACAATATTGCATATATAAATCTCAGTCAACCGCTCCGAAGAATAGGTAGTTCCAACTGGAATGAAATGCACAAACATAGTCAACCAGTCCACAATCACCCAAATAACATCAAACTTCTTCAAAGCCTGTGGGAGCCCTACTACGAAGTCCATGGTGATACGTGTGAGCATGTGATTTATTACCCACCATATACTCCTACAAAATTCAATAAAATAAATTAATTTTATAAATTTTGTTGAATTTTTGATGTTATTTGTGAATTGTTTTTGCATTACATAATCATAATTCGTTTTTAAGATTTTAAATGATTTAAAATTGCATAATTAGGTGCGTAACCTTCATCATTATTATCAGGGAATTATAAATTTATTATTTATAATTAGTTGAAGTAAATAACAACAAAATATCGATTATTTGATGTAATGTAGTTTTAATAACTAATTGTTTAATTTAATCATTTTTTCCTACCAAAATTGTGAAATTTATTCTTTAATGATATGAGTATTAAATTAAATGGTGTTACTTTAAATCAATTCACCAATTAATTTATAATTACACAAAAACAAAGGTAAAATTAGGTACTACATTATTTTAAAGGTTTAATTTAAATTAGTATCAACTAGCTAATTAATTGAATCAAACCAGGCCTGTGCCAAAACTACCCATGCCCAATCACCTCTCTACACACAAAACCTCCACCCAGCCCAAATGGACTCAGCCCCGGCCATCCCAGACCACCAAAACGACCCCGTTTTGAGTTAAAATCAATTTACATAATTAATATAAATATGACTGAAACCTCCCACCTACCTTCATTTTTGCCAAAGTCCTACACCCCTCTACACCCGTCTCTCTCTCCTCTGCTTCTCTAACTTCTCACCGACGGCGGAGCTTAACCAAACAACCCCAAATTTTTACTAGTTAACCTCCTCCTCCCCCCAACCCCATCCTACCATTAGTTTCACCAAAACCCCACCCAAAAACCTCCAATTTCATACCAAAATAATTCAAAACCCTAAAAACCCGTCCCTGCCGATTCAGAGTACCCCGTTGGCTCAGACTTACGCGAGTCACTTGCTCTTCATAAGAGCAAGTAATTCACGTGAGTTTGGTTCATTTCGAACATCACCGGAGTCCGGCTAACTCCGGCGAAGCCGCCGGAATCCGACCAATTGGTGTCAATTTAACTAGGTACTTTTCCCCTTTCTCTATTTGTTTAAAAATCAAATACCTAGATTAAATTCTGCCCTAGGCCGTCTTAATCACAAAATCTAAACTTAGGATTGTCTTACTTTCTAGACTTACTGGATTTTGAGATTAACATGTTGTTTTCTTAGGGATAAGTTTATGTTATGAATACTGATTAATAAATTAGGTTTTTCATAGTCCCTGTTCTTGTTGCTTTTATATCTTTGCATCTTAAAAATCCTAAATTATGAATTGCTTAGTTGCTGATTCTTGTACTAATTGGATTAGATTCTATACTTCATTTTTAATCTCTGTGTATTGTTAAGCATCAGATTCATTTGTTGGTTGTTGAATAACTCAAAATGATTTAGTTTTAGGTTTTCTCAGTTTCCTATAAAATTGTTACTGATCACTTACTAGTCCAGTAAGTCTCACCCTAGTCCAAACATACATATTTAGAGTTACAGGAAATAGTAACCTAACTCTCTAATTTTCTAATGACTAGCTCTAAAACTATTCATCCTAACAAATAAAATCCTATTTCCTAATTTAAGACAACCAATTAGATCCGATTACTAAATCAGGTACATTATATGATCAATTAACCTAAGTCTAAGGACATAAACTAATTAATCTAAATTAATTAATTTCCTAACCTCACCTCTTAAAGAAGATTGAGCTTCCAACTTCATTAAAGGTATATCTATTAGTTGGTCAACTAAATTAGATTGAATTAATTAATACTTGATAAACAACCTAACCTTTTAACCTTGATTAACCACAGGGGTAATTCTAAGGGTACTAAGGATAAGTTTAGGAATTACAATTGAAGAATCTTGGGTGTAACAACCCAAGAAACTTCTAGAATTAGGAAATATCAGAAAATTAGATTTTGTAAGGGGGGGGGGGGGGGGGGGGGGGAAAAAACCCCTTTTTTAAAACCCAGGAGGTGTGAAAAAAAGCNAACTTCAAAAAGGGATAAGTGATGAAATAAATAGGAATGTTCTAGAAGAGGTACAGCTGTCCAATAGGATGAGGTTTGATAGCTGTACCTCTTCTAGAACACAAAAAGGAGACAGTTTTCAGTTTTACAAAAAATTGATTACCTAAGGCTTGCCTAGGCGTGGGGTAATGTACAATAGTTACCAGAGTTATTAGAGAGAGTTATCATTTTGTCTAGCATGATGTTCTAAGTGTTAAGAGGTACAAGATTATTACCAATATGTTTAAAACAGGGTGAGACTATTTTATATCCTTTTTCATGTATCAAACTAGGTGTGACTGGGCGAGTACAAACAAGATCCTAAAACATGGTATCTAATGCACATATAAAATGCAGAATGATTCATACGTAGAGTTCCTAAAGCAGAATTTCTAAATGCACAACATGATTTCAGGATATGCAGAGTTCCTAAAGCAGGATTTCTAAATGCACAACATGATTTCCGGTTATGCAAAGTTCCTAAAGCAGGATTTCTAAATGCACAAAAGGTTACAGCATTGTTAGACATGATTTCAAAAATGTGCATAAGTAACAGTTTATGTGAATGCCATTTATCAGCCCAGAAACAGGATAAGGAATATGCTAAAAAGATGCTAAAAAGATGCTGCCCTAAATCCCCTTATAAATAAGTTGTGATATTCAATAGCCTCACACACTTAGATACAAATTTTCACCTCTGAAAAATAGACCTCTACACACAGATTTCAGACTTTTTAGATACATTTTTACAGATTTCTTACACACATTTTTGCAGCTCTTTTCACACACCCTTTACCTCTGAAAAACAGACATATACATACTAAAATACTACTATGAAATACATCATTATTACCAAAAAAACAGTAAGAAATATACTGCGAGATGAGTATAAAAACAATTTGAAATTTGGATTTCTTGTTAGATGTGGTTTTTCTTTCCAAAAGAACTGTTTGGGTGGCTGATTTTTGGTATTCAAGTACTCACTCTAGGTTTTTCTTACTGTTGGGTGTGGTTGTGGATTTATTGTTGTTGAGCTTCAGTTTTTAGTTCCTGGACCTTTATTTGGTCCAGATCTTTTTCCTGCTATTTTTCACTTTTGGGGTATGTAACACGTTACTATAAATGAAAGTTTCAAATTCGAAATCTCTGTTCTGTGTTGTTATGTGAAATTTATTAGGTTTTTTTTGAGTTCTTTGTTTGATTTTTATGTAAATCTTGTGTTAGAATGTATGTGAATGTTTGCTGAAATATGTTAAGTATTTTCTGATATAGGTTGTATGAAAAGGACAAATGTTTAAGTTTCTAATTGCTTGGCATTATTAGAGTTGAATCTGAACCCCTTTATGGTCAGGTTCATTCTATAAAATGCATAAAATATTTTTTTCTTTTGGCTGTTTAGTACGCCACAAGTAGAGGCATGGACATTTCTAGTCAAAACAAAAGGTTTCAAGTCGAAGGAGCAGTAGTTTAGAGATATTTTTTTTTCTTTTTCTTATTTACTGCCTTCATATCGTTTATCTTAGAAATTTGTATTTTTTAGTCGAACAAGATGTATTTATTCGTTTCTGGAATCATTGTAAAACATAACTGGACTGTATATATTTATTTTGCTACATTGCAGTGTCATGAATTTGTATGTGTATAGTTTATAAAACTTCGTGTTCAAACAGTTTTTCTTTTAAATAATTAGGTCTGATTTTAACCTTTTGGGATCTCGAATCCTTTTTCTTCAAGCGTTAAACCATCAACATTTTCAATTGATATGAATCTCTAAAAATAGAATATTACATGAACTTAACGGGTATATTCTTATAGACCGTATCTTTCATTTCTAACAAATATTGAAATCATGACCTCTTTCTATGAAATGTTAATATTGAGTCAAAGTTTTAAAGTGAAAGGACAACAGATATTCTTCCTTAAAACAGAAAAGTGCCAAATGAGCTATTCAAAACTTATGAAGCTTTTACGAAATCCCAGTTTTCCTTTTACGAAATCCGACCCGTCTCAAAATAACTCTTTGAATACAAAAGAATAATAAAAGCGGTAAAAAATATAAAAATGCACTTAGGTATAAAAATAGTAATTAAATAATTTAGGCCAAGTTTAATCATTAAGCGACCGTGCTAGAACCACGAAACTCGGGAATGCCTAACACCTTCTCCCGGGTTAACAAAATTCCTTACCTGAATTTCTTGTTCGCAGACAATTTAAACAGAGTTAAAATTCCTCGGTTTTGGGATTTTAAATAAATGGTGTCCCGGAACACCGTAAAAATCTAGGTGCGACTCTGAATAAATAAAATAAATCCCAAAATCGAATAATGTAACTTAAAGTGAAAAAACTCCCGTATTACCCTTACCGGTGAAAAAGGAGGTGTGACAGCTCTGGCGACTCTGCTGGGGAGCGAACCCAAAATCTCTGGTTCAGGGTTCAAGAATTCGAGCTTTTAATATGATTTTACTTGGTTTGTTTAAATTATTGATATTACTGTACTTATGTGTCTAATGTGCTAAATGTTATTTATTTACCGCATTGATATTTATTTGAACTATATTTAAACTGCCTTCTTACGCCACCCTTTTGAGTCTTCTAAAAATTGGTCCACACGTTCGCGTGGCCCGCCTTTCTGTTAGAGGTCATACCAAGTAAGAAGAACGTGGATGGGTCATCCACTAGGCCAGATAGCCTTTCGTGCTACCGGTATGTCGCTCCCACCCTGACTCGAGTTGTCCGCTCGGGTAAGCCAGGTCTAGAGCAAATCCCCAGGTTTAAACCTAAAATGACAAAACCTCATGTCGGATCCCTAGTAGGAACAATTATTTGCATCACGTGCATTTTGACTTAGGAGACTCAACACAAGGGTTGGGTCCGTCTATGACAGGTGTACCTGAAACAAAAAGACCATCCTGATGCATCCTACTTACTATGTGCGCATTATTTATCTAGGCTTGTTGTTGAGCGGCTAAAGAAAGAAAGAAGAACAATAGAAAAGCCAAGAGTGAGGGAGAATAGAAATTTACCAATTTTGAAAACCCTGATATTTGAAAAATACCTCAAAACTCTGTCAAACATTTTCGAAAAGGGAAGAAAAAGAATTCCAAAATAATTGAAAATAAGTCAAAATGAGGAGAAAAAGGATTTCAAAATAAGTCAAAATCAATTTTTTAGTTATGTCAGAACTGACCGAACTACGTGGGCCTGATTCTCATCGGATATGAGATATGTAGGCAAAGCTCATCGGTGCCGACCCCACTTTTCAAAAAAAACACAAAAGTGAATCCATCAGTCAAAATAAAACTGACCCAACTTTGGTTAAAGTCTTGTACCGTTCTTTCCAGAATAGCCTTAGAACATTTTACGTTGTCAAAGGTTTATTTTCGTTGAAGAACGGATTTGTTTGTAACTTTTTTTGAAAAGTACCTTGTTTTGGCCTAAAAACTTTACTCAAATGTAAGAAGGGGCCACTTTTGTAAAAATGACCACTTTGGTCAACATTGCATAAATAGCCACTTAAGGAGAGGTGTCTTTTAAAAATTAAAACTGGTCTTTTGTAACAAAGAGTTTGTTGGTTTGTTGTGTCCTAACCCTATCCGTTCACAGGTGCAAAATGAGTACTATTCAAACTCCGCAGCTGAAAATTGTAGAAGAAGCTCCACTACAACTTCGAATGTGGTGGCATGACTTAAACAAAGAGGGCAAAGAATGGGTAGGTGAAAAATTGGGGGCTCTTGTTGATATCATGAAAGTTAAACCCAGGAATGACTTGATCAAAGCCTTGGTAACCTTCTAGGACCCGGTTCACAATGTATTCCGATTCTCAGATTTTGAGCTCACTCCGACCCTAGAAGAGGTAGCAGGATATGCGGGTTTTGGTCGGGATTTGAGGAACCAACAACTCATCTTCCCAAGGGCCATGTCAGTGTGCCGATTCTTTGAGTTCCTTTCCATTAGCAGACAACTCAGGAAAGACCGAGTGGTTGATGGTTGTTGCTCGTTCTATTTCCTATACTCCAGATATGGCTTCCCTAACGGATTTGAAACTCATGAAAAGGGTTTGACTAATAAACAAGACAAAGATACTTGGAGAATCCATCGCCGAATAACCTTCATCGTAACATTCTTGGGTGTTATGGTCTTCCCTAATGCAAAAGGGACCATTGACGTTCGGGTGGCCAGAATTGCCCAGGTTTTTACTGAGAAGAAAGATCATACTTTGGCTCCACTCATACTATCTGATATTTACCGGGCTTTAACTGAGTGCATGTCGGGGAAACAATTCTTCGAAGGTTGCAACATCATTCTCCAAATGTGGCTAATTAAACACCTTTGTGACCACCCAAAGTTTATGAGTTATGATCCTCACAAAACCAATTTCATTGAGAGCTATGAAGAGAGGATAAAGGATTAATACCGTTCCGCGGAAGGAGGTGAGGCTTGGGTTGATCATCTGAGGACTTTACGAGCCAACCAAATAGAGTGGACTTTGGGATGTTTGCCTATCAGGGAGGTCATGCATATGTCGGCTACAAGAAACTATTTGGTGTTAATGGGTCTCAAAAGTGTTTAACCCTATGCACCCCAAAGGGTTTTGAGACAGTTTGTGATGAACCAAAAGGTCATCCTATGTAGATTTGATTATGACGGTGTTCGAGGCCCCGAAAGCCTTCGTTAATCTTACCTCGGTGTGCGTGCGCAGCCCAGGCACGTAGTCGGGAAGTCTTTATGTGGAAACTTGATAAAGAGTTGAATTTATAATAACTAATTGATTAAAGTTGACTTTGGTCAACTTTTTTGGTGAACGGACCCGGACCAGTGATCTGGCGGTCCCGAAAGGTCCGTAGGAAAATATGGAACTTGGGCGTATGCTCGGAATCAAATTCTGAGGTCCCAAGTCCGAGAAATGAATTTTTAAAGAAAATTGTTTTCTAAAAATAATAAAGACTTTTGAAAATGAATTTTGACGTGAAATCTGTGTTATCAGGCCCGTATTGTGGTTCTGGAGCCGGAACAGGTTCTATATGCGTTATTTGAGTTATCGGTGAAATTTGGTAAGGAACGAGCTTGATTTGACATGTTTCGGATCAGAAATGGGAAATTGAGAGTTAATGAAATTTTGAGGATTTTAATATAATTTGAAATTTGATTTGGAACGAGATTTTATGTTATCAAGGTTAGAATGTGATTCCGAGACCGAAAATAGTTCCGTAAGGTCGTTTATAACTTGCCTCTGAAATTTGATGTCATTCCGAGTCGTATAGGTCGGTCCAGCGCATTTTATAGAAATCTAGAGTTTGAAAGTCTTAAGTTATGAATTTAGGGTTTTGGAATGTGATTTTGAGTTTTAGTGTTGTTCTGAGTGTTTCGTGGGCTCGACAAGTTCGTATAATGATTTGGGACTTGTTGGTATTTTTGGACGGGGGCTCGGGTGGGCCCAGGTGCCTCTCAGACCCCCGACAGGGCTAAAAACCAGCTAAAACAACTGCAGGTGCAGCAGTTGCTGGTGTGACCGCAGGTGCGGCCCCCAACTTCGCAGGTGCGAACCCAGCTCCCCTGGCCATTTTCTGCAGGAGCGAACCCAGCTCCCCGGCCATTTTCCGCAGGTGCGGCCACTTCCTCGCAGGTGCGAGACCGCGGGTGCGTCCCTAGGGTCGCAGGTGCAGAAATCTCTGTAGGCAGACTGTTTTTAAAGTGCCAAACTCGGGATTTCTTCATTCCTTTCATACCAAAAACCCCATTAGAGACTTGTGAGCTTGGGAGGAGCACACCACGACCTAGCTACTGTTAAGGTAAGTTAATGCCTTCCTAATACTAGTTTCATGCATGCATAATTAATGGGATTACCTACTAAATTAGTGGACAATCTAGAATTGGGTAGTGAATTTGGGGTTCTTGAGAAATTAGCGTATTGTCCGTTTAATGCTATGAATTCAAGTAGAAACTTCATATTAATGATCCTTAGGCTATGGGTGAGTGATTTCTTCGAGATTTTTCGGGATTCGAGCATGCGGGCTCGGGGTCGAATTTTAATATTTTTGGAAGAATAGTAGAAAATGTATAATTAGGCTTCGGAATTGGTTTATTGAGTATTTATTGATGTTAATAAATCCATTATGTCTAGATATTATCGATTCGGAGTTGGATTCGAGAGGGAAGGCTGTGATTGAGGCTTGACTTGCATTTTTTGGAGCCGAGGTAAGTGTTTGGCCTAACCTTAGCTTGAGAGAATAGGTATAGAGTCTTATTTGCTATGTGTAATTCATGTCCAACGTATAGGTGGGGTGACGAGTTCCTATATGTTGTGGTCCAGCATTCTCGTAGGTCAAACGTGATGAATCCTACTGTGTTCTTAATATTCTCTGTACTATGATTAATTGATGATTTAGATGTGATACCTTGATGTTGTTCCATGACATGGAGAGTTATTGTGTTATTTGTTTCAGTTAAGGCTTTTACTATTGATATTGTATTTCTGATGCGAGGTTGGTTATAGCTGAGTCCCTTGCCGGGGTGATAGAATTTTATGGAGTATTTCCGTACGCTTGAGACTTCTCATTGTTTATTTTCACATTATATTACTGACCGTTTATTATTTATTGCACGAGGGGACATGTCGTGCTGATTGTTTATTATTTGTCACATGAGGAGACATGCCGTGTTGACCGTTTATTATTTATCGCACGAGGGGACAGGTCGTGCTGATTGTTTATTATTTGTCACACGAGGGGACATGTCGTGTTGACCGTTTATTATTTATCGCACGAGGGGACATGCCGTGCCGATGTGTTACTGTTTGATGTACGAGGGGACATTCTGTGCCGAGTGATTTGTGAGGTGATGCACGAGGGGACATGCTGTGCCTTGTGTTATTCATTATCTGTTCTGAGGTGTTAAATTTCTGTTTTTACTGTTACATTTCAGCTGTTACCCTGTTCCACTATGTTAGTATTTGCTGCCCCTTTTTCCCCCAGCATGTTCTCCCCGTATCTGTTTTTACTTGCTTATTCCCGCCAATATCTTTCCTGTTATTGTATATAATTGTGCAGGTACATATATTGTTGTCGATCCTAGCCTCGTCACTACTTCGCTGAGGTTAGGCTCGGCACTTACTCAGTACATGGGGTCGGTTGTACTGATGCTACACCTGCACTTCTTTATGTTGTGCAGACTACGCAGCCGGACCCGGTGGTCACTGACGGTCGGAGCATTTCATCAGTTCATTCAGGGGACATCGAGGTAGACCCGCAGACGTTCGTGGGCCTTGGCTTCACCTTCTACCCTTCACTTTCAGCTCTGTCTTATTTATAGTTTCAAAGATATTCATATGTACATATATTTAGACCATTGTATTTAGTAATCTCGCAGACAGTTCGTGAGTGTGTGACACCAGTTTTGGGTTGTATTTATGGGTTTTACTTCGAAGCTCGCCATATTATCTTTTTGTAATTTGTTAACTTTCATATTGTTAATCATAGCTGCCCTTGTCATCCTGTTCATTTTAGTTGTTATGAGTTTTATTTAGTTCAAACGTTGGCTTGTCTAGTGGGTTCAACGTTAGATGCAGTCATGGCCCGAAGGTGGGATTTCGGGTCGTGACACAGTTGGGTCGGTATCAAGTAGTTTCCGATGAGGAAGATTTGAGCACCTAGGTCATTGAACTACATTCTGAAGCCCCCTTACCCGAGGCCTTAATTCAACAAAGCCGGAATGGATGTTGGTACCTGAAAGAAGATACTCAAGTGCCTGATCTTGCTAGAGGGGAAGTAGATCCGGGGTATTGGCGTGGTTTGAAAAAAGAAATTGTATTATTGAAGAACCAGAACCCGAGCCGGAAAGGCCTTCCAAAAGGTCTCATGTTCAAGCTTTTGACGATAAAATTCAAGAAAGGCTAGCTTGGGGAGAAAAGAAAAAAGGGTATCAAGCCACCATCCATGCTTTGAAGGAGAAATTGAGAAACCTTGAGTTTGACAACGAGTTGCAAGCATAGGTAGTTGAAAGTGAGAAATGACAGTTGACCCGAGAGAATGAGGCACTTTGTGCCCAAATCCGGAGTTTGAAAAGAGCTGCTGAAACACCTGTAATGAGTGAAAGAGATGAGAAAATCATTAGCAACTTGAGGACGAAGGTTCATGAATATGCCTTCGATTTGACTAAAGCTGAAAAAGACATGTTAGATTCCCAAAACAAGTTAGCAAAGGGAACGGAAGAACAAGCTCATCACTTGAGGCAGAAATATGTCAAAGAAATTGCAATCTTGAAAGAAAAACTATTTGCCATGGGAAATGAAATGGTCCAACAGATTAAATATTTCAAAATAGTAAAGGAGCATTGTTATGCATGGATTGGCCAATTGGAGGGAAAAATGGAACAATTACAAGACCAGAACAATGCAAATGCCCAAGTATTGGAAGCCCGAGCACCGCAAACAGGGAACTTTCTTCAGGAGAAGGGGGTCATCCGGAACAGAATCAAAGAAATAGTTGACTATGTTGTGCAGAAATAGCTGACGATGTTGTGCAGAAATATCACGAATGTGAGAGTATAACTACCTCCATGTTCTTTGCCACTATGATGACTTTAGTCCACCAAGTGATGGATGATTTGGATCGACTTCAAGGGGACATTGCAAACAGGCCTGCACAGAGACCCGCCAATGCACCATAGGCCACGAGAAGACAACCAAAAGCTCTCATTTACTATTGATGTTTTAATTTTTGAGTTTGTACTTTTACTGCTTTTTAGAATGTAAAGTTGTTTTGTCTTTTATCTAGAGTTTGTACTGTTTCTCTTATGATTATCAGTGTCTAGAGTTTGTACTTTCCTTTCATGGTTGTCAGTATTTCATAATTACTTGTAATGAAAAGATGTATCTTTAGTAATGAAATAAAAATTGCACCTTGTTTATTTTATATTTATTCCTTGAACTACGTGATGATGTGATTCATGCGGCATCATGATACGTAGGCAATCCACATAGGATTCGATCATAACCCTAAAAGAAAAAAAAATAAACGAAAAGAGAGAAAACATTAAAGACGGGATGAAGCACACATCCGTCCCAAACATTTAAAAAAAACGTTTAACTGCTTAGGTGCATTGCATCCCAACGTGTGATTCCTTATATGTTAATATTTCCAAACTAACCCGTTTGTTGTCTACACTCTTAAGGTTATTACTTTTTAAGGTGGTTGGTTTTTGCGGTGGTATTCTGGCGACACACCCTAATTTTACTAGATCCAAAGGAAGCATCGCAATGACATATGAAGGTCATCTATCTATTGTCGAACCTGAGGGCGGTCCCACATCGTTTATCCCGGAAGCAGAATCAACGGTTGCCGAAGAGAATAGGGGACTGAGATGCCGCATGTTATGGTAGAGAGCCGCCTAATTCTATCCCCAGCTTCCCTGAGTTGATCCCAAGAACCGGAGGGACTTCTAATGTTCCCATTTCAGCACCGAAACCTTTCATACCATTTGGGTTCCCTATTATGACATCAAACTACATCGGAATGCCTTATGAGGTTCGCCCCCAGGCACCGTCTTCTGGAATACCCTCTGTTTTATTCACGGCGTCGCCAGCCGCCAGTATGGCGCAACCAACGTTGCCACGACAGAGCTTTGAGCCATCAAAATTCACTTTTCAAGCTCCCCAGTTCCAGCTGGATACTACCCGAGTCACTCTGAACTCTTATCCGCAGTATACACAAATTGAATCTCCTGTGGAGCCGGAGAAAATCTTGAGAAACATTGAACAAGACGAGATGACGCGGAAGATGAAAACTATTGAGCAGAGTTTGAAAAACATATAGGTCCTGAGCGGCCAAAAGAGTGTGTCCTACGCCGATTGATGCATGTTTCCTCATGTGCATCTCCCCGTGGGCTTTAAAACATTGAAGTTTGAAAGATATGACGGGCATGGAGACCCGATCACTCATTTAAAAAGATATTGCAATCAATTGAGATGGGCAGGGGGAAAAGAAGAGCTGCTGATAGAATACTTTGGAGAAAGCCTTGCTGGTATCTCCTCGGAATGGTATATATATCAGGACATCTCCCATTGGCATATATGGGACGATCTAGCTCGGGACTTTGTGAGGCAATTTCAATATAACGTTGATATAGCTCCAAACATAAATTCTTTGTCCAACCTTTAGAAGAAGGCTTCCGAAAGCTTCTGGGAATACGCCATCAAATGGCGAGAACAGGCTTCCAGAGTAAAGCCTCCTATGGATGAAACTGAAATGGTCAGTGTCTTCCTGCAAGCCCAAAAGGCCGATTACTTTCAAAACATGATGTCTGACATGGGCAAACCGTTCGCGGAGGCCATCAAAATTGGAGAAATGGTAGAAAATGGTTTAAAGACGGGCCGTATCTTAAGTCATTCAGCCCTCAGAGCCACCTCCCAAGCCATTCAGAGCGGCTCGGGAGGCCTAGCAAACAGGAAGAAGAAAGAGGAGGGAGCCATGATGGCTTCAAGCCTTAGGAATTCTCGACGAACTCGAGAATATCCAAGCCCATTTCCCAGAGCTTCACAACATTATTATCCTCATCAGGACACAGCCTATGCTATGTCCCCCCTTCCCTATGCAGTGATGAATGCTCAGTCGCATCCCCGGCCACAACAACAGTATAATCAAAACAGAGCTGCACCGCCCAGAAATAACCATCCTCACCAAGCTCCATATAATCCACGCCCTCCCCAGAACAACTATCAATACAATGCCTCTCCCCGTGAACCACCTAGGAGAACTAATTTCACTCATATTGGTGAGTCATACTCTAGCCTCTTCCCGAAACTAGTTCAGATGGGTGTTTTGCAGCCTGTACCTCCGAATAGGTTAAATCTGGAATCTCCATCATACAGGCGATGTACTAGTTGTGCCTATCATTCTGAAGCGGAAGGGCATGATACTGAGGATTGCTGGACTCTCAAAAGAGCAGTTGAAAGTTTAATTGCATGAGAAATTGCCTTTTGCATTATTGGGATATCGCACGACCGTGCGCACATCAGTTGGGGCTACGCCTTATCTATTGGTTTATGTCACTGAAGCCGTAATCCCTACAGAAGTCGAAATTACCTCTCTTCGGATCATCGTCGAAGCTGAAATTGAGGATGGTAAATGGGTCAAAACCCGGCTAGAGCAGTTAACTCTGATTGATGAGAAAAGAATGGCCGTAGTTTGTCACAGGCAGTTGTACCAACAAAGAATGGCCCGTGTTTATAACAAGAAAGTGCGGGTTAGGAATTTCGAAGTGGGACAACTCGTTCTAAGGCGTATCCTCCCGCACCATGAAAAAGCAAAAGGGAAATTCGCCCCAAATTGGAAAGGTCCATACATCATAAGGAAATTTCTACCAAAAGGAGCATTGTACTTGGGGGACATCGAAGGGAATGACCCCGAAACTCCCGCCCCCCCCCCCCCCCCCCCCCCCCCTCGATGCCTTGAAATCAAAGTCAGGATGTTGGATCCCACGTGACCAATTGCCATCCAGAAAGCCAAGATCCTCGGGATTAATGATAAAACCCAATCCCCAGCAAGCAAGCAAACAAGCAGTTGAGATATTCATCAAAGAGGCCGAGATCAAGCAAGTTGAAATAATCAAGGCCGCAAAACCAACCACCGTTTCAAACTGAAAATTGTTCTTTGTTTGAAGAAAACAGGTGTAACTCAAAAGTAACCTTGAAAAATGCAGGTGTAACTAAAAGAAAAGGCGCAAGATCAAGAAGCGGCTCTGCAGCGACAACTCCAAAAGGGAAGTTTCCTCCAAAATTCTTTCCCGCATTCACTCATTCTCGCAAAATAAAATAAAAAGAAAGAGAAAAGAAGAAAACGATGTTGAAAACAGTCCAAACCTAAAGTAGTATAGGGTCTCCAATCCCTAGCTACACCTTTACCTACCTAGGATATCCCAGTCCTTAATCGATGCCAATATAGGGTCTCCACTCTCTAGTTGGTGCCAGCATAACCTGATGCCGACATAACTCGATGCCAACCTAGGATATCCCAGTCCTTAATCGATGCCAATATAGGGGCTCCACTCTCTAGTTGGTGCCAGCATAACCTGATGCCGACATAACTCGATGCCAACCTAGGATATCCCAATCCTTAGTTGATGCCAACATAGGGTCCCACTCCCTAATTGATGTCGGCATAACCCGATGACTTTTCCAACCTAGGATGTTCCATTCCTTAATTGATGCCAACATAGGGTCCCACTCCCTAGTTGATGCCGGCATAACCCGATGATTCTTCCAACATAGGGTCCCACTCCCTAGCAGATACCAACATAACCTGGTGATCGTTTCCTGACAACATCATAACCTGTTAATCATTTCTTGACATTGGCATAACCCAGTGATTTCTTTTTCCCGGCAACAGCATAACCTGTTGACCTTTCCAGACACCGGCATAACCTGGTGATCTTTCCTGACAACAGCATAACCTGTTGATCGCTTCCTGACACTGGCATAACCCATTGATCTCTTTTCCCCACGCGACAGCATAGCTTGTTGACCTTTCCAGACATCGGCATAACCTGGTGATCTTTTCTTGACAACAACATAACCTGTTGATCGTTTCCTGACACTGCCATAACCCAGTGATCTCCTTTTTCCCGGCAACAACATAACCTGTTGACCTTTCTAGACACCGGCATAACCTAGTGATCTTTCCTGACAACAGCATAACTTGTTGATCATTTCCTGACACTGGCATAACCTAGTGATTTCCTTTTTTCCGGCAACAACATAACCTATTGACCCTTTCAGACACCAGCATAACCTGGTGATTTCTTTCATGACAACGGCATAACCCGTTGATCCTCCCCAGACACCAGCATAACCTGGTGATTTCTTTCATGACAACGGCATAACCCGTTGATCCTCCCCAGACACCAGCATAACCTGGTGATCTTTTCTCGACGATAGCATAAATTGTCGATCTTTTCCAATGTAGGGTCTCCAATCCCTAGGTGATTTTACTTTTAGGCATAGGGTATCCACCCCCTATTCTACATGTACTCCGGATGCACCATTCCTGGATTTTCACCGCTTTCAATAATAAACTAGTATAGATTTTCTTACAATAACTCACGAAATTTTCCTAGTGAAAATTGGGGCAGAAAATTTCGTTCGTTTGCTTTTTGATTTTGTGCAGATTACATTTTAGGACAATGGACTCGAGACGACCAAAAGAAGAAGTTTCGATCCAAAATAAAAAAGAAAAAGAAAAGAGAAGGTTGAATCCAAAGTGCAGAGGCGGGGAAGACATGGACTATTCAGGACGAGATTGAAGTCATTCGTTTTGTATATCCTGCCTTGATCCGAAGAACGATAAGACTCAACCAGAACCTGCGGCTAACGAGCATCAAGATCCAGCTCAGATTCAGCAAAAGCCAAGACTCAAGACCAAGCCTTAGAGCATACATATAGGAATCTTGTAACTAGTAGCTGATAGGTTTAGTTAGTCTTTTGTTTTCTTACTTTGGTGTAATAAGGAGCTCAGCAGCAGTAACAACAGCAACAACCACAGTGACATCACAGTTACCGGTACTCCCATCTACCAAAACATACAGAACTACACCGACCTGATTCCTTTATAGCCAAGGATATGTAGGAAACATGTGAAGCAGTGTTCGGTTAAACTTTTCAAAAACGCTTCACATGGAGTATGCGAACGGGTAAAAGTCGTTCATGGCTTCTCACTTTGTCTTTGCCCGAAAACTCTTCGTGTTTCCGAGCAAAGAGGGGAAGTTGTGAGCATGTGATTTTTTACCCACCATATACTCCTACAAAATTCAATAAAATAAATTAATTTTATAAACTTTGTTGAATTGTTTATGTTTATTTGTGAATTGTTTTTGCATTGCATAATAATAATCCATTTTTAAAAGTTTAAATGATTTAAAGTTGCATAATTAGGTGCATAACCTTAATCATTATTATCAGGGAATTATAAATTTATTATTTATAATTAATTGAAGTAAATAACAACAAAATATCGATTATTTGATGTAATGTAGTTTTAATAACTAATTTCTTAATTTAATCATTTTTTCTTAACAAATTTGTGAAATTTATTATTTAAATGATATGATTATTAAATTGAATGGTGTTACTTTAAATCAATTCATCAATTAATTTTTAATTAGACAAAAACAAAGGTAAAATTAGGTACTACATTATTTTCAAGGTTTAATTTAAATTAGTATCAATTAGCTAATTAATTAAATCAAACCAGGCATGGGCCAAAACTACCAAGGCCCAATCCCCTCTCTACACACAAAAACTCCACCCAACCCAAATGGACTCGGACCCGGCCAACGCTATCCACCAAAACGACCCTGTTTTGAGTTAAAATTAATCCTAGTCGTTGATCTATATAGATCCAATGGCTGGGAACTAGTTACATAATTAATATAAATATGTCTGAAACCCCCCACCTACCCTCATTTTTGCCAAAGTCCTACACCCCCCGCACCCGTCTCTCTCTCTCCTCCGCCTCTCTAACCTCTCACCGGCTCCGCCGCACCCCCACCTTGCTCCACCGGCCATAAATCCCCCACCGACGGCGGAGCTCAACCAAACAGCCCCAAATTTTACCAGTTAACCTCCTCCTTCACCCCAATCCCATCCTACCATTAGTTTCACCAAAAACCCACCAAAAAACCTCCAATTTTAGATCTAAAAAATTCAAAACCCTAAAAACTTGTCCCTGCCAATACAGAGACCCCTGTTGGCTCAGACTTACGTGAGTCACTTTCTCTTTACAAGAGCAAGTGATTCAAGTGAGTTTGGTTCAATTCGAACATCACCGGAGTCCGGCTAAACTTCGACGAAGCCGTCAGAATCCGACAAATTGGTCTCAATTTAACTAGGTACGTATCCCCTTTATTTATTTGTTTAAAAATCAAATACCTAGATTAAATTCTACCCTAGGCCGTCTTAATCACAAAATCTGAACTTAGGATTGTCTTACTTGCTAGACTTACTGGATTTTGAGATTAGCATGTTGTTTTCTTAGGGATAAGTTTATGTTATGAATACTGATTAATAAATTAGGTGTTTTCATAGTCCCTGTTCTTGTTGCTTTTGTATCTTTGCCTCTTAAAAATCCTGAATTATGATTTGCTTAGTTGTTGATTCCTGTACTATTCGGATTAGATTCCAAACTTTGTTTTTAGTCTATGTGTATTTGTCACGACCCAATTCTCCCTCCGACTGAGTCTCGTGACGGCACCTAGTCTAGACGACTAGGTAAGCCTATTTGATCAACAAGAATCTAAGATAACAAGCAAAGAATGTAATAAAATGAACTAACGCCATAGTAATACTGTACGCCGCTTTGCGTTACAGTTTGCAATAACCAAGACCCGGAATATCATCAATACATCACAAGCTGAATCTACGCCTCAATATGTACAACTGGAAAGAAACAACAGTATAGTCTCATCTACAAGTGCTAACTACACTAAGATAGGAAGGGGACTCTGAGATCTGCGGACGCTGTAGATTATACCTCAAATCTCCTGGCACTGGCTGCTGGATAACGCTGATACTGCGTACTGGGACCTGGATCTGCACATGGGGAAAAACATGCGCAGAAGGGCGTGAGTACTCCACATTTGGTACTAAGTAAGTGCCAAGCCTAACCCTAATCAAGTAGTGACGAGGTTAGGTTGAGGCCCTACTGAGGTTTGCAAAATAACAGGTATAATGAACAAGTAAGTAAAACAGGTAATAATTAACAGAAATTCTAAGTAATGACTAGCAAGAAAAGGTATAGTTAAGTGATCGGATCAACGCAATATATATAAAGCTCAATAAGAAGGAAAGGCACAATGCAAGGCCATATGAGGGAAAGGCTCAGGTCTATGCCCGTAGTCCCTAGGTATGCGATGCGGTATGAGGGAAAGGCTCAGGTCTCCGCCCGCAATCCCTATGTATGGAATGCAGTATGAGGAAAAGGCTCAGGTCTCCGCCCGCAATCCCTATAAATGCATTGCAATATGAGGGAAAGGCTCAGGTCTCTTCCCGCAATCCCTATGTATGCAATGCAGTATGAGGGAAAGGCTCAGGTCTATGCTTGCAGTCCCTGTATGCAATGCAGTATGAGGGAAAGGCTCAGGTATCCGCCCGCAATGCAATGCAGTATGAGGGAAAGGCTCAGTTCTATGCCCGCAATCCCTATGTAAATACGTAATATAAGGTAAATCTCAAAATAGCGTAGTTTAAAGGTTTTAAGAAAATCCATTAGAAATTCCGGAGTAAAATCCTTAAATCAGTTTCAAATAATAGTAACGCTTGGAAAACCAGTTAGAAATCAATCTACCAGGGTAAAATCTTAAGTTACTATGCAATTCAACCGATAACTGTAATAATAGAATGGAAAATGAGGCATTGTGTAGAAAGAAATATGGAACTTCTATGAAAATATCCCGTGCACGCGCCCGTCACCTCACGTACACGGGGTTTTATAGCAAAAATCAGTTTAAAAGGCCTAAGGGGAATTCCCCAACACAGAGTTAGGCAAGCCACTTACCTCGACTGTGCAATTCAACTAATAATCACGCTCTTCCCACGAGTATCCAACTCCGGGTGGCCCAAATCTATTCAATTCGATAGTATAATGTAAATATAAATTCAAGAAATCAAAATAACTAATTATTTTAGAACTAAAACGCGAAATTAGAAAATTTGACCAAAACGCCCCTTGGGCCCACGCTTCGGAATCGGTTAAAATTTATATTTTCTGAAACCGTATTCACTCACAAGTCTAACCATATGAAAATCTCTCAAATCGGAGGTCAAATACTCAATCAAAACCCCAAAAATCGGTCTAGGAAGTTTCTTCCAATTTCCCCCAATTTCAACTCAAAAATCTCGAATTTAAGGGTGGAATTTAAGATTAGGAACATGAAAATTAACCTATGGTGTTTAGAAGTCACTTACCTTGAACACCCAAGTGAAAAGTCCCTCAAACATCGCCTCTCCCGAGCTCCCACAACTCAAAAATGGTGAAATAACATAACCCTCGGATTTTTTTGGAATATGAACAGGGATTTCTGTACCTGCGGTCCCTTTCACCGCACCTGCGGGACCCAGGTCGCACCTGCGGACACTGCCCAGCCTAACCAACTTCGCATCTGTGACCTCTATATCTCACCTGCGTGATCGCACCTGCGGGAAATCCTTCGCAGGTGCGAAAACACCAGAAGGTTGCCCAGTTCAGCAACTCACCAAGTCAGCATTCTTCCGTTGAGCGTCCGAAACAACCCCGAGGTCCCCGGGACCTCAACCAAAACCACCAACTGAACCCAATACCCTATTCAAACTTGGTCTGGCCTTAAAAACACGTCCCCTAATATCAAAATGTCCAAGAATGCATAGATTCAAGCCTAAGAACTTAGGAATTTTCAAGGATTCACCTTCAACGCCGAAACACGTCTAAACTCGTCCGAATGACCTCAAATTTTGCACACAGGTCATAAATAACATTTCGGACCTGTCGTCGCCTTCATAATTCCGTTCCGAGTCCGATATCAAAATTCCACCTATCGGCCGAAATCGCCGAAATTCTAACTTTCGCCAATTCAAGCCTAAATCTACATCCGACCTCGAAAACACAATCCAAACACGCTCCCAATCCCGAAATCACCCAACGGAGGTAATGGAGTAACCGGATTCCCATTCCGGATCCATCTTCACACAGCTCCCGCTACAGTCCAATTACTAAGGTTAAGGCTCACCTTAAAAGACTATATGTCCAAAAACACTCTAATTTTCAACACTCAACGCTCCGACTCGTTCCATTAACCTAATAATACATGGGAGGAACAGTTATGAGGGAATCGGGGCGCTAACTCTCAAAACGACCGGCCAGGTCGTTACAGTATTGTTAAGCATCAGATTCATTTGTTGGTTGTTGAATAATTCAAAATGATTTAGTTTTAGGTTTTCTCAGTTTCCTATAAAATTGTTACTGATCACTTACTAGTCCAGTAAGTCTCACCCTAGTCCAAGCATACATATTTAGAGTTACAGGAAATAGTAACCTAACTCTCTAATTTTCTAATGACTAGCTCTAAAACTATTCATCCTAATAAATAAAATCCTATTTCCTAATTTAAGACAACCAATTAGATCCGATTACTAAATCAGGTACATTATATGATTAATTAACCTAAGTTTAAGGACCTAAACTAATTAATCTAAATTTATTAATTACCTAACCCCACCTCTAAAAGAATATTGGGCTTCCAACTTCATTAAAGGTATAGCTATTAGTTTGATCAACTAAATTAGATTGAAATTAATTAACACTTGATAAACAACCTAACCTTTTAACCAACCAAAGGGGTAATTTTAAGGGTACTAAGGGTTAGTTTGGGAATTACAATTGAATAATCTTGGGTGTAACAACCCAAGAAACTTCTAGAATTAGTAAATATCATAAAATCAGATTTTTAGGGGGGGGGGGGGGGAAAA
>ML300278.1:0-14145 GCA_005239495.1 Nicotiana undulata
CGGCTTGCCTGACCCCGCTGTTTGGGCGCCATCGCGACTCGAATTAGGATTTGGGTCGTGACACATGTGTAGTTGGATCGTATGTGGCCTTGTCAATGTCTAGTTTTGGATATACAGTTGTCTATAGCAGCCTTGTCGGCTCGCCCTGCCGTATTCCTCCTATATATGTATATATGTCTTTTGGACATGTATTCCCCATGTATGTTATTCACGTGATTCAGCAGTTTAATGACAGATGTTATTCATGACCTATCCTTAATTCATGTTTATATTTTAGACACATGCTTAGGGGGGTTCGAAAGGTAGGCTTCGGGCACTCATCATGGCCCGTGGGTTTGGGTCGTGACACTTCAAGTAGTTCCTCTACTAGCAACACGTGTATCAAGCGCACCTTATCTCACCGCATGCGTATCAACACCTAGCCTTATACCACCACATGCATATCAATATCACAAAATAATTACAATTCACACAAGTTCCCATAAGAAATAGCCCATGGCTCAACCACAATGTGCGCAAGAATCTCAACAATAACAAAAAGGAAGTGAATTGATCAACAAGAAAGATATCTCAACAATCAACAACTTCACCTCAATGTGATAACGAATTTCCCAACTACAACACCAATAACTGAACAATAAGATATTTCACGAAATAAAAACTTCAATTACAAGTAATTCAACAACTAAAGATGTAACAAGGCAATAACTTTAACTAGGCATTAAGAGCATAAAACGAGTAAGTGGTAGAACAAGTGTTAACAATGTCAAAAAAAACATGTAAGGGTAGATTAACACATGTAAGACTTGATTAATAATGAGGAATATAACATGTTATGGAAATTCAATAAAAAGCATGGAAATAGTCTAAATAACCTAAAACCATCAAATACCATATTTAACTCGTTTACCCACTCGTCACCTTGCGTACACGGCTTTCACATAACACAAATAGCACAATCAATCGCAAATCCTAAGGGGTAGTTTCCCCACATAAAGTTAGGAAAGATACTTACCTCATCTAGGCCAACTCAACCCTCGAAAATAGCTCTTTCCCTAAAATTCGCCTTCACACGGCTCAAATCTAACCAAAAGTGACTTAATATTATCGACCAGTGCAAGGGAAGAATTACAATAGATAAAGCTTTGATCATTACAAAATTCCCCAATAGTCAACAAAAGTCAACCCCAGGCTCTCCCAAAAAATATCTTGGTCCAAGGGTAGATCCTGGCTATCCATAATCCTACGAGTCCATATATGCGATTAGTTTCAAAATTCGAGTCCAAACCGACTCTCAAAACTCAAATTTTTATTTTAAAAAATGACAAAATTCCCAATTTTCCCTCTTTGATACACATACATTTGATGTTAAATATTAGATATATTCATGAAATATAGATGAAAATTGATTAGAATCACTTACCCAATATTTGTAGATGAAAATCCCCTCTCCAAATTGCCTTCTACAGAGTCTAGGGTTCTAAAATGAGAGAATATATTGAAAAATCCCGACGCAAAGTCCTTTCGATCAGTTGCAGTTGTCGCAACTGCGACATGTGTTCGAAATATCATGTCTCTAAAGCAAACCTCTTGATTCTCATATTCACCTACTGACAATTCAGGCACCGAACTACATACTCCACTATGTCGTTCTTCATTCTCCTCCAGCAATAGTGCTCCCTCAAATCCTGATACATCTTAGCGGCACCGGATGAATGGAGTACCATGAATTTTGGGCCTCATCAAGGATCATCTCACGCAACCCATCCACATTGGGCAGACATAATTGGCCCTGCATCTGCAAGGCACCGTCATCTCCAATAGAAACCTCATTGGCATCGCCGTACTTCACTATGTCCTTAAGGACAAGTAAATGAGGGTCATCATATTGACGCTCTCCGATGCGATCATATAAAGAAGACCAAGAAACCCCGCAAGCAAGAACTCGGCTGGGCTCCGAAATATCCAATCTAACAAACTGATTGGCTAAGACCTGAACATCTAGGGCTAGTGGCCTCTCTGCTGCTGGTAGATATGCAAAACTAGCTATAATCTTCTCCTTTTGACTCAAGGTATCGACCACCATATTGGCCATCCAGGGATGATATAGAATAGTGATATTAAGGTCTTTAAGCAACTCTAACCATCCCCGTTTCTTCAAGTTAAGATCTTTCTATTTGAATAGATGCTGAAGACTCCGATGGTCGATATAGACCTCACAAGGGACACCATACAAACAATGCCGCAAAATCTTTAATGCATGAACAATAGCTTCTAATTCCAAGACGTGGACCGAATAATTCTTCTCACGAACCTTCACATCACGAGATGCATAGGCAATCATCCTAACGTCTTGCATCAACACCACACCAAGCCTAACGTGACATATCACAATACACAGTGTAAGACCCAAACCGGTATGAACCACAAAAACTGGACTGTAGTCAAAATAGTATTAAGCTTTTAAAATCTCGCCTCACACTCCTCGGACCTTCTAAAAGGAGAACCCTTCTGGGTTCATCTGGTCATAGGTGCAACAATGGATGAGAAACCCTCTACGAAACGACGATAATACCGGGACAAACCATGGAAACTCTGAATCTTAGTAGCCGAAGACTCCGGGGCCAACTCTGAACTGTATCAATCTTCTTCGTGTCTACCTTGATCCTCTCACTTGACACCACTTGACCCAAAAATGCCACCGAATAAGGCCAGAATTCACTATTTGAGGATTTTGCATACTTCTTCTCCATTAAGGTCTAGAGCATGATACTCAGATGTTTCTAATGATCTTCCCGATTGCGGGAGTACACCATGATGTCATCAGTAAGCATAATGATGAATGAATCAAGATATGGCTGGAATACTTGTTCATCAGGTGCATAAATGCTGCTAGTGGGTCTGTCAGCCCAAATGACATCACAAGGAACTCGTATTGACCATCCCAAGTCATGAAAGTAGTCTTCGGGATATCCGAATCCCGAATCTTCAGCTGATGATACCCTAACCACATATAAATCTTCGAGAACACTTTAGCACCCTGTTGTTCACTGTAACCTTGTTCACTTGTCGTTAATAAATACAAATGTGCATAGAACCATATTTCTTCTTCACAAACAAAACCGAAGCACCCCAATGTGACACACTAGGCCGAACGAACCCCTTTCAAGAAACTCTTGCAACTGCTCCTTCAACTCTGTTGGTGCCATGTGATAGGGTGGACTATAAATGGGTTGAGTTTCTAGCAACAAGTCAATGGCAAAATCGATATATCTATTCGGCGGCATGTCCAAAAAATCTGCTGAAATACATCTGGGAAGTCTCTCACTACCTGATAAGTGTTGATACCCAATTTTTCCTCAAACTATTTTAAAATTTGCATATATACCTTCAAAATCACTTTTTATAATGACTGGCATTTTTCAATAATTTTACATATTTTTATTAATTTCTTTTCCAATTTATTCAGTATTTTTATTCAATAATTATGCATAAATTGTATTACAAATAATTTCAAATAATTTCCCAGCTCAATATATCACTTTAATCCTATTAGGATTTATTATTTCACAAACTAGCCAATTTGGCATTATTTAGCTATAATTACAGCAATTTTACAATTATAGCCTAATGGTACGTTTTATACCATTTAAACCAATAATTAGTCATTTTATATTTTTTAATATTAGATAATTACCTTAATTTCATTTATTTAGCATTAATTCCACTTTTTGTAATTACTTGTTATTTTATTAATTATTTATCTATTTTTATGGGTATTTAACTAGTAGCCATGTTGAAATTTTAATTGTAGCCTAATTAAACCCAAACCCACCTGATTAAATTGGCCCAAACACCCCTAGGCCCAATACTTAATCCGCCTGATCCAATTCTTATTAAATCCTGGCCGTTGATCAATTTTGATCAACGGCCCAGATCGATTGTTACTGTCACACCTCCTTTTTCCACTACCTCGGTAAGGGTGGGATAAGGGAGTTTTTTCAATTAAAGTGACATTATTCAATTTTGGGATTTTTATTAATTTTCAGAGTCGCCACCCGAATTTTTTACGGTGTTCCAGGTGTAACGACCTGGCCGATCGTTTTGAGAGTTAGCGCCCTGATTTCCTGTTAACTGTTCCTCCCATGTCTTATTAGATTAATGGAACGAGTCGGAGCGTTGAGTGATGAAAATTGGAGTGTTTTTGTACATATAGTCCTTTAAGGTGAGCTTTAACCTTAGAAATTGGACTGTAGCGGGAGCTGTGTGAAGACGGATCCAGAATGGGAATCCGTTGACTCCGATAGCTCCGTTGGGTGATTTCGGGATTTAGAGCGTGTTCGGATTGTGTTTTCGAGGTCGGATGTAGATTTAGGCTTGAATTGACGAAAGTTAGAATTTTGGCGATTTTGGCCGATAGGTGGGATTTTGATATTGGACTCAGAACGGAATTCCGAAGTTGACAGCAGGTTCGGAATGTCATTTATGACATGTGTGCAAAATTTGAGGTCATTCGGACGAGTTTAGACGTGTTTCGGCGTCGAGGGTGAATTCTTGATAAATTCCTAATTTCTTAGGCTTGAATCTATGCATTCTTGAGTATTTTGATGTTATGGGACGATTTTTAAGGCCCGACCAAGTTTGAATAGGGTATTGGGGTCAGTTGGTGGTTTTGGTTGAGGTCCCGGGGGCCTCGGGGTTGTTTCGGACGCTTAACGGAAGAATTTTGGACTTGGTAAGTTGCTGAACTGGGCAACCTTCTGGTGTTTTCGCACCTGTGAAGGATTTCCCGTAGGTGCGATCATGCAGGTGCGATATAGAGGTCGCAGGTGCGAAGTTGGTTAGGCAGGGCAGTGTCCGCAAGTGCGACCTGGGTCCCGCAAGTGCGAAACCGCAGGTGCGATCATTGGACCGCAGGTGCGACCCCAGGAGATTTAATGAAATTCCGCACCTATGATACCTTTTCCACAGGTGCGGTACCGCAGGTACGGTGAAAGGGACCGCAGGTGCGGAAATCCTTGTTCATATTCCAAAAATCCGAGGTTTATGTTATTTCACCATTTTTGAGTTGTGGGAGCTCGGGAGAGACGATTTTTGAGGGACCTTTCACTTGGGTGTTCAAGGTAAGTGACTTCTAAACACCATAGGTAAATTTTCATGTTCCTAATCATAAATTCCACCCTTAAATTCGAGATTTTGAGTTGAAATTGGGGAAAATTGGAAGAAACTTCCTTGATCGATTTTTGGGGTTCTGATTGAGTATTAGATCTCCGATTTGAGAGATTTTTATATGGTTAGACTCATGAGTGAATAAGGGTTCAAAAAATATAAATTTTACCCGATTCCGAGATGTGGGCCCGAGGGGCGTTTTGGTCAATTTTCTAAACTTGCGCATTAGCTTCGAATTTATTAGTTACTTTGATTTCTTGAATTTATATTTACATTATACCATGAAATTGAATAGATTTGGGCCATCCAGAGTTGGATACTCGTGGCAAGAGAGTGATTAGCGGTTGATTTGCACAGTTGAGGTAAGTGGCTTGCCTAACTCTGTGCTGGGGAATCTTCCTTAGGTATTTTTAACTAGTTTTGCTATAAAACCCGTGTACGTGAGGTGACGAGCGCGTGCACGGGATATTTTCATTGAAATTCCATACTTCTTTCTACACAATACCTCATTTCCAACTCTATTATTACTGTTATCGGTTTGAACTGCATAATAACTTAAGATTTTATCCAGGTAAATTGATTTCTATCTGATTTTCCAATCGCTAGAATTATTTGAAACTGATTTAAGGATTTTACTCTGAGATTTCCAACTGGTTCTTTTTCATAAAACCCTAAAACTACGCTATTTTGAGATTTTTCTTTATATTGTGTATATATATATATATATATACGGGGATTGCGGGCATAGACCTGAGCCTTTCCCTCATACTTCATTGCATACAGTGATTTTGGGCCTAGACCTGAGCCTTTCCCTCATACTGCATTGCACACAGGGATTGCGGGCATAGACCAGAGCCTTTCCCTCATACTGCATTGCATACAGGGATTGCAGGCATAGACCTGAGCCTTTCCCTCATACTGCATTGCATACAGGGATTGCAGGCATAGACCTGAGCCTTTCCCTCATACTGCATTGCACACAGGGATTGCAGGCATAGACCTGAGCCTTTTCCTCATACTGCATTGCATACAAGGATCACGGGCCTAGACCTGAGCCTTTCCCTCATACTGCATTGCACACAGGGATTGCGGGAATAGACCTGAGCCTTTCCCTCATACTGCATTGCATACAAGGATTGCGGGCATAGACCTGAGCCTTTCCCTTATACTACATTCCACACAGGGATTGCGGGCATAGACCTGAGCCTTTCCCTCATACTGTATTGCATACAGGGATTGCGGGTATAGACCTGAGCCTTTCCCTCATACTGCATTGCATACTTAGGGATTGCGGGCATAGACCTAAGCCTTTCCCTCATTCTGCATTGTATACATAGGGATTGCGGGCGGAGACCTGAGCCTTTCCCTCATATTTCATTGCATTGCACATTTACTTTCTTGCAGAGCTTTATATATACTGCATTGATCTGAGCATTTAGTTATATTGTCCTTGCTAGTCTTTACTCATTATTTTTTTTGTTGATTATCACCTATTTTATTTACTTGCTTACTATATCTGTTATTTTGCAAATCTCAGTAGGCCCTCTACCTGACCTCGTCACTACTTGACTGGGGTTAGGCTTGGCACTTACTGAGTACCGAATGTGGAGTACTCACGCCCTTCTGCGCATGTTTTCCCCATGTGTAGATCCAGGTCCAAGTACGCGGTATCTCAGCTAGCCAGCAGCAGCAGTATCAGGAGACTCGAGGTATAATCTTCAATGTCCGCAGATCTCCGAGTCCCCTTCTTATCTTGATGTAGTAGAATTTGTAGATGAAACTATACTGTCTTTTTTTGTCAGATGTACATATTGAGCCGTAGAGTTAGCTTGTGATGTATTGTGATATTCCGGGTTCTGGGTAAAGTAAACTGTGAATGCTGAGCGACATCAACTTTATTATGATTTATATCACTTACTGCTATTCTACCTGTTTTATCTTAATTTTGTGTAAGGAATAGGCTTACCTAGTCGTCTAGACTAGGTGCCGTCACGAGACCCGGTCGGAGGGAGAATTGGGTCGTGACAGTTGGTATCAGAGCGTCTAGGTTCATAGGAGTCACAACATCACAAGCCGGTTTATTAGAGTCTCGCGGATCGGTGCGGAGACGTCCGTACTTATCTTCGAGAGGCTATGTAACTGTTAAGAAAGATCATACTTCTTGGAATCCCTTCTCGTGCTGATTACTACTACCAAAATTCTTAAACTCTATTCCACTCCTGCATGCAGATGGTTCGCACTCGCACCGAACATACTGACGATCAGGCACCCGAGCCCCCAGCCAGAGCCACCAGGGGTAGGGGCCGGGGCAGGAGACGAGCACGCAGTGCAGCCCGAGCACCGGCTAGAGCAGTGGCGGAAGATCCCCCTGCAGCTACAGATGGAGGAGCACCGGAGGTCCCTACTATCACTCCAGCCCTCCAGGAGACTTTGGCCCAGTTTATGAGTGCTTTATGTACTCTGTCTCAGGCGGTACTACTCCCGATAGCCCCAGCTACATCCCAGGCCGGGGGAGGGGCACAAACTCCTGCAGCCCGTACTCTTGAGCAGAGGGTTCACATGGGGCAGGTCCCAGAGTATATTCATATGCCTCCAGCAGCTCCAGTTCAGCCTGAGGCCAGGGCAGCTGCATCGGAGTCTGAGCAGCTCCGTCTTGAGAGGTACAAGAAGTACCACCCACATGAGTTTAGCGGTTTAGCTTCAGATGACGCTCTGGGTTTTCTTGAGGAGTGTCATCAAATCCTTTGTACCATGGGTATTGTGGAGACGAGTGGGGTCTCTTTCACTACTTTTCAGCTGAGAGGAGCAGCCTATCAGTGGTGGCATGCATTTGAGCTTAGTAGCCCGGAGGACGCAACCTCACTTACTTGGGCTCAATTTTCGGATATGTTCTTGCTGGAGTTTGTCCCTCAGAGTCTCAGGGATGCTTGGCGTGCGGAGTTTGAGTAGTTACGCCAGGGTACTATGACCGTGTCAGAGTATGCAGTCCGGTTCAGTGACTTGGCACGACATGCATCAGCTTTGGTATCTAGTGTCGGAGAGAGAGTTCATCGTTTTATTGAGGCTCTCCATCCTAGCATTCGTACCAGTATGGCCAGGGAGTTGGAGACTGATATCACTTACCAGCAGGCCGTGAGCATTGCTAGGAGGATTGAGAGTATATTGACCCGGGACAGAGCGGAGAGAGAGGCCAAAAGGTCTCGAGAGATGGGTTATTTCTCAGGAGCTCGTGCACCAGCAGCACGCTTTGGTAGGGGTTTTGTGAGTCTCCTGGTACATTCAGCTCTTCCAGCAGCCAGTGGTATTCCAGCACCTCCTAGACCTCGGGAGTCTTATGATGCACCACCAGTATCTCAGGCGGCTCTTGCTCGAGGTGCTATCACCGGCCAGTCCAGCAGGCCAGTTCAGAGTCAGCAGCAGCAGCCACGCCCTCAGAAGGGCTGTTTTGGATATGGTGACCCTCGTCATGTGATCAAGGATTGCCCTAGAGTTGGGAGGGGTGCACCACCAGAGACTTATCAGGTTCCACGTCTTCCACCAGGTCCCCCAGCCATACTTCCATCCCCAGCTGCTACCGCACCATCTCAGGCAGCTCAAGGTGGAGGTCGGGGAGGACGAGGTCGTCCTAGAGGGGGAGGTTAGGACAGATACTATGCCCTTCCCTCTTGATCTGAGGCCATTGCTTCAGATTCAGTCATCACATGTATTTTCCCCATTTGTCACAGGGATGCATCGGTATTATTTGATCCAGGTTCCACATATTCATATGTATCATCTTATTTCGCCTCTCAGTTGGGGATATCTCGGGATTCTTTGAGTTCCCCCGTATATGTTTCTACTCCTGTGGGAGGTTCTCTTGTTGTGGACCGGATATATCGGTCGTGTTTGATTTCTATCAGTGGTTTTGAGACCAGGGCTGATTTATTATTACTCAGTATGGTAGATTTCAATGTTATTTTGGGCATGGAATGGTTGTCGCACCACTATGCTATTCTTGATTGTCACGCGAAAACCGTGACGCTGGCTATGCCAGGATTTCCGAGGTTTGAGTAGAGGGGTTCACTAGATATACTCCTCGTCGAGTCATTTCTTTTTTTAAGGCTCAACGAATGGTTGCAAAGGGGTGTGATGCTTATTTGGCCTATGTGAGAGATGTTAGTGCCACCCCTACCGTTGATTCAGTCCTAGTTGTGAGGGATTATCCCGATGTTTTTTCCAGCTGACCTTCCGGGTATGCTGCCCGATAGAGACATTGACTTTAGCATTGATTTATTGCCTGACACTCAGCTTATTTCCATTCCTCCCTATCGCATGGCTCCTCCTGAGTTGAAGGAGTTGAAGAAACAGTTACAGGAATTGCTTGATAAGGGGTTCATCAGGCCCATTGTATCGCCTTGGGGTGCCCCGGCGCTGTTTGTGAAAAAGAAGGATGGGACGATGCGGATGTGTATTGATTATAGATAGTTGAATAAGGTGACAGTGAAGAATAGGTACCCATTGCCCCGCATTGATGACTTGTTTGACTAGCTTCAGGGTGCCAGGGTATTCTCCAAGATTGATCTTCGTTCGGGTTATCATCAGTTGAAGATTCGGGAGTCGGACATCCCGAAGACTGCTTTCCGGACTAAATACGGTCACTACGAGTTCCTTGTTATGTAATTCGGGCTGACCAATGCCCCAGCAGCTTTCATGCACCTGATGCACAACGTATTTTGGCTTCATCTTGATACTTTCATCATTGTATTCATTGACGACATTCTGGTATACTCTCGGTCACAGGAGGACCATGAGCAGCACTTGAGGACCGTGCTTCAGACCTTGAGAGAGAAGAAGTTGTATGCCAAGTTCCCTAAGTGTGAATTTTGGCTTGATTCTGTGGGATTCTTAGGCCATGTGGTATCTTCGGATGGGATCAAGGTAGATCCGAAGAAGGTGGCGGCAGTGCAGAGTTGGCCCAGACCGTCTTCAGCTACTGAGATCCGTAGTTTCCTTGTTTTGGCCGGGTATTATCGCCGTTTCGTGGAGGGATTTTCATCCATTTCAGCACCCATGACTAGATTGACCCAGAAGGGTGCACCTTTTATTTGGACTGAGGAGTGTGAGGAGAGCTTTCAAAAGCTCAAGACAGCCCTGACTACAGCTCCAGTGTTAGTACTACCTACCAGTTCGGGGTCCTATACAGTCTATTGTGATGCTTCAAGGATTTGCTTGGGAGCGGTGTTGATGCAGGACGGTAGGGTGATTGCCTACGCGTCCAGACAGTTGAAAGTACATGAGAAAAATTACCCTGTTCATGATCTTGAGTTGGCAGCAATTGTTCGCGCCCTGAAGATATGGCGTCATTATATATACAGTGTTCCCTGTGAGATATATACGGATCACCGGAGTTTGCATCACATATTCAGGCAGAAGGATCTCAATTTGCGTCAGCGTAGGTGGTTGGAGTTACTCAAGGATTATGACATCACCATATTATACCACCCGGGGAAGGCCAATGTGGTGGTCGATGCCCTGAGTCGCCGGGCGGAGAGCTTGGGTAGTTTGGCATATCTTCATGCAGCTGAGAGGCCCTTAGCTTTGGATGTTCAGTCTTTAGCCAGCCAGTTCGTGAGGTTGGACCTTTCTGAGCCTCACCGGGTATTCTCTTATGTTGTTGCTCGATCTTCTCTTTATGACCGCATTCAAGAGTGCCAGTATGATGATCCCGACCTTCGAGCTCTTCGGGATAGAGTTCAGCGGGATGGTGTTAGAGATATGACCAAGGATGATGATGGTGTGTTGAGACTGCAGGGCCGTATTTGTGTACCGGACGTAGATGGACTGAGGAGGTGTATCCTTGAGAAGGCCCATAGCTCGCGGTACTCCATTCATCCCAGTACCGCAAAGATGTACCAGAATCTGAGACAGCACTACTGGTGGCGGAAGATGAAAAAGGATATAGTGGAGTTCGTAGCCAGATGCCTCAATTGTCAGCAGGTCAAGTGTGAGCATCAGAGACCGGGAGGATTACTTCAGCAGATGAGGCTTCCAGAGTGGAAGTGGGAGCGGATTACCATGGATTTTGTGGTTGGACTTCCTCGGACTTTGAGGAAGTATGATGCCATTTGGGTAATTGTGGACCGGCTGACCAAGTCAGCCCATTTCATTCCGGTGTTGACTACGTATTCCTCGGAGAGGTTGGCTCAGATCTACATGCGGGAGATAGTCTGGTTGCATGGTGTGCCGGTATCTATTATTTCAGACCGAGGTCCTCAGTTCACCTCGCACTTCTGGAGAGCCTTGCATAGTGAGCTGGGTACCCAGATTGATCTCAGTACTGCATTCCACCCCCAGACAGACGGACAGTCCGAGCGCACTATTCAGATTTTGGAGGATATGCTTCGTGCTTGTATGATGGATTTTGGAGGATCATGGGATCAGTACTTTCTCCTTGCAGAGTTTGTTTATAATAACAGTTATCAGTCCAGCATTCAGATGGCACCGTTTGAGGCTTTATATGGTAGGCGGTGTAGGTCTCCAGTTGGATGGTTCGAGCCGGGCGAGGCCCGATTATTGGGTACAGATTTGGTTCAGGATGCCTTGGACAAGGTAAAGGTGATTCAGGATAGACTTCGCACAGCTCAGTCCAGGAAAAAGAGTTATGCAGATCAGAGAGTTCGCGACTTGGCATTCATGGTTGGTGATCGGGTTTTGCTTCGGGTATCACCCATGAAGGGCGTCATGAGATTTGGAAAGAAGGGTAAGCTGAGTCCGAGGTTCATTGGTCCTTTTGAGATATTGCAGCGGGTTGGGGAGGTTTCTTATGAGTTGTCCTTGCCTCCCCACCTAGCAGGTGTTCATCCGATATTCCACGTTTCCATGCTCCGGAAGTATCACGGTGATCCGAGTCATGTTTTGGAATTCAGCTCAGTTCAGTTGGACAAGGATCTATCATACGTTGAGGAGCCTGTGGCCATTTTGGACAGGCAAGTCAGAAAGCTCAGGTCGAAGGATATTGCTTCAGTCAAGGTACAATTGAGGGGTCATCTGGTTGAGGAGGCAACTTGGGAGACCGAGCAGGACATGCGGAGTCATTACCCTCATCTATTCACAGCTTCAGGTATGTCTCTATACTCGTTCGAGGACGAACGATTTTCTTAAAAGGGGGAGAATGTAATGACCTGGCCGGTCTTTTTGAGAGTTAGCACCCCGATTCCCTGATAAATGTTCCTCCCATGTCTTATTAGGTTACTGGAATGAGTCAGAGCGTTTAGTGATAAAAATTAGAGTGTTTTTGTACATATAGTCCTTTAAGGTGAGCTTTAACCTTAAAAATTGGATCGTAGCGGGAGCTGTGTGAAGATGGATCCGGAATGGGAATCCGTTGACTCCGTTAGCTCCGTTGGGTGATTTCGGGATTGGGAGCGTGTTCGGATTGTGTTTTCGAGGTCGGATGTAGATTTAGGCTTGAATTGGCGAAAAATAGAATTTCGGCGATTTCGGCCGATAGGTGGGATTTTGATATCAGACTCGGAACGGAATTCCGAAAGGGACAGCAGGTCCGGAATTTCATTTATGACCTGTGTGCAAAATTTGAGGTCATTCAGACGAGTTTAGATGTGTTTCGGCGTCGAGGGTGAATTCTTGAAAAATTCCTAAGTTCTTAGGCTTGAATCTATGCATTCTTGAGTATTTTGGTGTTATGGGACGTGTTTTTAAGGCCCGACCAAGTTTGAATAGGGTATTGGGGTCAGTTGGTGGTTTTGATTGAGGTCCCGGGGGCCTCAGGGTTGTTTCGGACGCTCAACGGAAGAATTTTGGACTTGGTACGTTGCTGAACTGGGCAACCTTCTGGTGTTTTCGCACCTGCGAAGGATTTCCCGCAGGTGCGATCATGCATGTGCGATATAGAGGTCGCAGGTGCGAAGTTGGTAAGGCTGGGTAGTGTCTGCATGTGCGACCTTGGTCCCGCAGGTGCAGAACCGCAGGTGCGACCATTGGACCACAGGTGCGACCCCAGGAGATTTAATGAAATTTCGTACCTGCGATGCCTTTTCCGCAGGTGCGGTGAAAGGGACCGCAAGTGCGGAAATCCCTGGTCATATTCCAAAACTCCAAGGGCTATGTTATTTCACCATTTTTGAGTTGTGGGAGCTCGGGAGAGGCAAATTTTGAGGGACTTTTCACTTGGGTGTTCAAGGTAAGTGAATTCTAAACACCATAGGTAAATTTTCATGTTCCTAATCATAAATTCCACCCTTAAATTCGAAATTTTGAGTTGAAATTGGAGAAAATTAGAAGAAACTTCCTAGACCGATTTTTGGGGTTCTGATTGAGTATTTTATCTCTGATTTGAGAGATTTTCATATGGTTAGACTCGTGAGTGAATAAGGGTTCAGAAAATATAAATTTTACCCGATTCTAAGATGTGGGCCCGAGAGGCGTTTTGGTCAATTTTCTAAACTTGCGCATTAGCTTCGAATTTATTAGTTACTTTGATTTCTTGAATTTATATTTACATTATACCATGAAATTGAATAGATTTGGGCCATCCAGAGTTGGATACTCGTGGCAAGAGAGTGATTAGCGGTTGATTTGCACAGTTGAGGTAAGTGGCTTGCCTAACTCTGTGCTGGGGAATCTTGCTTAGGTATTTTTAACTGGTTTTGCTATAAAACCCGTGTACGTGAGGTGACGAGCGCGTGCACGGGATATTTCATTGAAATTCCATACTTCTTTCTACACAATACCTTATTTCCAACTCTATTATTACTGTTATCGGTTTGAACTGCATAATAACTTAAGATTTTATCCAGGTAAATTGATTTCTATCTGATTTTCCAATCGTTAGAATTATTTGAAACTAATTTAAAGATTTTACTCTGAGATTTCCAACTGGTTCTTTTTCCTAAAACCCTAAAACTACGCTATTTTGAGATTTTTCTTTATATTGCGTATATATATATATATATATATATATATATACGCAATATAAAG
>ML300278.1:14455-26184 GCA_005239495.1 Nicotiana undulata
TAGACCTGAGCCTTTCCCTCATACTGCATTGCATACTTTGGGATTGCGGGCATAGACCTGAGCCTTTCCCTCCTTCTGCATTGTATACATAGGGATTGCGGGCGGAGACCTGAGCCTTTCCCTCATATTGCATTGCATTGCACCTTTACTTTCTTACAGAGCTTTATATATACTGCGTTGATCTGAGCATTTAGTTATATTGTCCTTGCTAGTCTTTACTCATCATTTTTTTGTTGATTATCACCTGTTTTATTTACTTTCTTTCTATATCTGTCATTTTGAAAATCTCAGTAAGCCCTCTACCTGACCTCGTCACTACTTGACTGGGGTTAGGCTTGACACTTACTGAGTACCGAATGTGGAGTACTCACGCCCTTCTACGCATGTTTTCCCCATTTTCAGATCCAGGTCCTAGTACGCGGTATCTCAGCTAGCCAGCAGCAACAGTATCAGGAGACTTGAGGTATAATCTGCAACGTCCGCAGATCTCCGAGTCCCCTTCTTATCTCGAGTTAGCTTGTGATGTATTGTGATATTCCGGGTTCTGGGTAAAGTAAAATGTGAATGCCGAGCGGCATCGACTTTATATGATTTATATCACTTACTGATATTCTACCTGTTTTATCTTAATTTTGCTTAAGGAATAGGCTTACCTAGTCGTCGAGACTAGGTGCCGTCACGAGACCCAGTCGGAGGGAGAATTGGGCCGCGACACCGGGACACCATTTATTTATTGAAATCCCAAACCGAGGAAATTTTTGACTTTGTTAAAAATGTCTACGAACCAGAAATCCGGGTAAGGAATTCTGTTAACCCAGGAGAAGGTTTTAGGCACTCCTGAATTCCGTGGTTCTAGCACGGTCGCTTAACTATTAATAATTGGCCTAATTATCTGATTAATTACATATTTTGGAACCTATTGTGCATTTTTTAAACTTTTTGAACCGCTTTTAATATTTATGGATTTATCTTGAAACAAGTCACGATGGCGTGCACTTGTTTGTTTTTGGACACATCGTAACTGCGCCACATGAAATGCACCCGCAATTACAATATGTGATTTTTATTATTGTTTCGAGTTAGAGTCGGGGACATGAGTTGCCACACCCGAGTGTAGATTATATAGTCATGAATATGGTTATGACGATTAAAAAAATGCCTATTTGAGGCGATACTCAATTTTTTGAATTTGTATCTAAAAGAGGTATTTTTAGCTTTACGGGGTATGCATATAAATCACTTTTGATATTTATGAATTTATCTTGGGACAAGTCACGTTGGCGTGCACTTGTTGTTTTTAAGACACATCCTAATCGCGCCACATGAAATGCACCCGCGATTGCAACATGTGATTTTTATTATTAATCGAAGTTATAAGATCAAGTCACGTGAAACGCACACTCGAATGGGATTTATGTATCAGGACTATGCTACGAGAACCGTACCCATAGCCACGATGATTCATTAATTGTGTTTAAAACAAGTTATAATGCTCAAATTATTTCCTAAACTAGTTTGAGATTATTGCAAAGCCAAAGTTTATGGAGTAGCTGCGGAAAAATATAGTTATTTAGCTATTAAAATTATTTATTATGGAACTATCTTTAATAAGTAGGAAAATGGATACACTATCACTAAAATAGGCATTAGATCTCCACAAGACCACTACGACATAAATATACTAAATTATTTAAACTAACTTTCATAATCAATACAGCAAACTAGGCAACGACTAAGGATAAATGTGCATATAGATAATTGAGTTCCTAACCCATTAAATAAGCCAGTCTTATATAAAGACTTAATCTAAACTGTGCCTTTTTAGGAACACTGGCTCTCTTAAATCCATTAAACAATAAAAATTTCATATTATTATTGGAAAGGTTAAAACAATCAGGTTGAGCTTAAATAGCAAATTCTTAATGAAGTTCTTCAAACATAAACCAATAGATTAAAATAGAGACCAACGGAATCACTGTCCAAACAACTTATAGTTACTTCAAGCTAATATGCAGGAAGGTATTTCGAGCAAGAATTTCATCATAATAAACTCAAATTCATATCAAAGCAAAACACCAACAAATACGTGAAACATAGACTTGGGATAAGAGGTTGAACCTTTAGCAACAACTTCAGCAAAACAGCCCTCTCGCCGGAAATCTCAACGAACCTCATTGTCGACTCGACTCGAACTTCGACAACCTCATTTTTGACTGGTAAAACTCGAACCTAACTTAGAAAAATTCATTGGAGCTTTGATGGTTGGCGAGGAGCTTTATATGGATGTCGATGGTGGTTCCGAAGGATGAAGCTTTGTCAAGGGAAGGGGGTACGGAAGATTTGTATCTCAATTAAAGGGGGTTCGACTATTGCTCTTGTCTCTCCAAAAATGAGAGAATCAGGTTCTTTTAGAGGTGAGAGCTTCAATTTTCTAAGAGTTTGGAAGAGAGGCAATACGAGAGATTAGCCAAAAAATGGGAACGGACCATTTTTTTGTTAGAGAGGGGAATAAGAAATGGCTGTTGATGAGTCAGGGAGGAAGAAGGGGATGCGGCGCTGATATGGGGAAGTCCTTTGTTAATTTTTGTTGTCCCCCTTTTGTATATGATTAGGTCTCTATTATATATGGGAGGAGATTGGGGTTGGAATGTGGAGAATTTGGTTGGGCCTGGGATTTTGCGCCTTGAAATTAGGCCAATTTGAAATAAGGGCAAATTTTATCTTTCAAAAATAGTAATCTTACTACTAATTAAATTTCTTTTATCAAAACGACCTAATTAACATTTTAACTTATTAAATAAACTATTGATTAAACTAATGTATATTTTTTGTGACTTTTATATATTAATCTATCAATTAAAGGGTAATTAATTTCTAAAAATGTGAATTAAACCTAAGATTACATGAAATGAAAAATGTGACAATTTTTTATGATTTTTCTATGATTTTAAAATATTAAACATGCATGAAATGCAACTAAATAAAGAAAATTCCTAAAATTCATTAAAAGTTATTTTTTGATTATTTTAGGAGTAATTTCCATACGGGACAAAAATTGGGTGTTCACAGCTGCCCCTCTTTGCTCGAGAACATGAAGAGTTTTCGGGCAAAGATAAAGTGAGCAACCACGAGCAATTTTTGACCGTTTGGTACTCCATTTGGAAGCATTTTGAAAAAGGTTTGACCGAACCATGCTTCGAAGGTTGCCTACATATCAGGTCAGTGTAGTTCTGGAAGTTTTGGAGTGATGGAGTGATGAGTTCGAGAGTCGAGAGAGGTTCCGTCCAAGGCTCCGGTTCATGGTCTTGCTATTACATCAAAATCCAGATGAAAAAGACTAACTAAGCCTATTAGCTACGAGTTACAAGCTTCCTATCTACGGGTCTTCTGAAGCTTGATCTTGAGTATTGGCTGCTTCTTTATACAGACTCCGATCTGAATCTTGATGCTTGTTCGTTGTAGGTATTGGTTAAATCTTCTTCAGCTTTTCGGATCAAGGCAGGATATACATAATGGATGACTTCAATCTCGCCCTGAATAGTCCACGTCTTTCCCCCTTCTGCACTTCGGGGTTCAACTCTATTCTTTTTCTTCTTTTCTTTTATTCTGAATTGAGACGTCTTCTTTTGGTCGTCTCGAATCCATTGTCCTCAAAATGCAATCTGCACAAAATCAAAAAGCAAACGAACGAAATTTTCTGACCCAGTTTTCACTAGGAAAATTTCGTGAGTTATTGTAAGGAAATTTATACTACTTTATTATTGAAAGCGGTGAATAGCCGGGAACAGTGCACTCGGAGTTATTGTAAACTAGGGAGTGGATACCCTATGCCCAAAGGTAAAATCAACTAGGGGTTGGAGATCCTATGTTGGAAGAGAATTGACAGATTATGTTGTCGTCAAGAAAAGATCACCGGGTTATGCCGGTGTCTGGAAATGAGATTCATCGGGTTATGTCGGCATCAACTAGGGAATGGAGACTCTATGTTGGCATCGAGTTATGTCGGCATCAACTTATGCTGGCATCAACTAGGGAGTAGAGTCTCTATATTAGAAAATCATCAACTAGGGAGTGTATACCCTATGTTGGAAAATAAAATCAACTAGGGATTGTAGACCCTATGTCTAAACGAACCAAGAAGGAATTTTTTTTTTCAATTTTTTTTTTTTTGAACAAATCATTCTTTTAAACGAAATTCCCCAATGCTTATTTTCTGAGGACAAAAATAAACTATTTTTTTTCTAGAACGAGACTTCTTCTTCTTTTTTGTTTTTTTTAAATTATCCTAGGAGAAAATTCATCAGACTAGGTTTTCTTATCTTAGGAGAAAGATTCATCATACTAAGATTTTGATCCTGAGAGAAAATTCATCAGACTAGGTCTTTATTTTTTGTTATCTTAGGAGAAAGATTCATCATACTAAGATTTCTGTCCTAGGAGAAAGTTCATCAGACTAGGTATTTTATCTTAGGAGAAAGATTCGTCGGACTAAGATTTTGTTCCTAGGAGAAAATTCACCAGACTAGGTTTTCTATCTTAGGAAAAAAATTCGTCAGACTAAGATTTTGTTCCTAGGAGAAAATTCATCAGACTAGGTTTTCTATCTTAGGAGAAAAATTCATCAGACTAAGATTTTGATCCTAGGAGAATGTTCATCAGACTAGGTCTCTTTTTGTTATCTTAGGAGAAAGATTCATCAGAGTAAGATTTCTGTCCTAGGAGAAAGTTCATCAGAGTAGGGCTTTTATCTTAGGAGAAAGATTCATCTGACTAAGATTTTGATCCTATGAGAAAATTCATCAAACTAGGTCCTTTTTTTTGGTATCTTAGGAGAAAGATTCATCAGACTAAGATTTATATCCTAGGAGAAAATTCATCAGACTAGGTCCTTTTTTATTGTTATCTTAGGAGAAAGATTCATCAGACTAAGATTTCTGTCCTAAGAGAAAGTTCATCAGACTAGGTCTTCTATCTTAGGAGAATGATTCATCGGACTAAGATTTCGATCCTAGGAGAAAATTCATCAGACTGGGCCCTTTTTTTATTATCTTAGGAGAAAGATTCATCGGACTAAGATTTCTGTCCTAGGAGAAAATTCATCAGACTAGGTCTTTTTTATTGTATGTTAGGAGAAAGATTCATCAGACTAAGGTTTCTATCCTAGGAGAAAATTCATCAGACTAGGTCTTTTGTTTTTTGGTATCTTAGGAAAAGATTCCTCAGACTAAGATTTTGATCCTAGGAGAAAATGCATCAGACTAGGTGATTTTTTATTGTTATCTTAGGAGAAAGATTCATCAGACTAAGATTTATGTCCTAGGAGAAAGTTCATCAGACTAGGTCTTTTTTTTCTTTAACTTAGGAGAAAGATTCATCAGACTAAGATTTATGTCCTAGGAGAAAGTTCATCAGACTAGGTTTTCGATCTTAGGAGAAAAATTCATCAGGCTAAGATTTTGATCCTAGGAGAAAGTTCATCAGACTAGGTCTTTTTTTTCTTTATCTTAGGAGAAAGATTCATCAGACTAAGATTTTTATTGGGAGGAAAATCCATCAGACTAGGACTTTTTATCCTAGGAGGAAAAATGTGAAGAGCAAAAACAACCTTTTATGCACACAGATAAAGGCAAAAATTTGAGAAACTTCTCTTTGTCGGTTCTTCTCTTCTTCTTTTGTTTTCCCTTTTTTTTGGTTTTTGAACCAACTTTCTTGAACTGCTTTGTTCCTGTTTCAAACAAAGAAAATTTTGTCAGTTTTAAAAAGTGGTGGTCGGTTTGTGGCCTTGAGTCTTGGGCAGCTTGGCCTTTGCTCAATCAGCCTGAGTCGGTTTCAAGAAACGTTTGCTATGCATCAACCCTCATTGTTCCACACCCAGTATCATTTGTATTTGTGGCTCAGTCAGACTTATCCCAACAAGAGATCTTTGCTTAGGAGACCTTTTCTGATATCTTGAATGGCTTCTTGCCTTTTGGAGCAATTTGACTGTTAGAGGGAATCACCGGTTATCTTTGCTTGCGCCAAGTAGGCTGACAAGGGTCTTTTGGGGGGAAGTCTCTGCATGAATCCTCAATGCATGTTGACTGTAACCTTGAATTGCTGGCCAAATTCACTTTGTGCAACTGAAAAGCAGGTAACATATTTTGAAATCTTTTCTTGCTCATTTTGACAAGGACTGACTCAGAGTGAAGGACACAATGATGCAAAGAAACAAGTATTAACAAGCAATGCCCCTGTCAGGAGGACAGAAGGAAGAGAGTTTTTTTTTTTAATTTTTTTTATTTTGCGGTAACTAGCCTTAGCGATCATGACATGCATTTTGGACTCAGTGGCCGATCTATCAAACCGATCAAATCTTCCCTTTCAGCATGCTTATGACCTTTGAAGTCAGACTTGTTTATGCCAATTCTTCGCATCAGCTTCACGACTCACTTTCTACTAGTGGTGCCCCGAGATATTTTCACCAACAAGTCTCTCTCAATTATTTTTCTCTACTTACCGGCGCCTTACAGTGCCCGTGAGGGTTTTCACTATTAAGACTCTCTCATTTCTCCTTTTTTTTGCTTTCTTGTGTGAGCAACCTGACAATGTTCTTGTCATGTGACAACTGTTGCTCATTCCATGCTTTCATTGGCGAGCAACTGACAGTGTTCTATGTCGCGTGACAACCGTTGCTCATTGCATGCTTCTCTTAGCATTCTTGAAGGCATATCGGGAGGTCTTTATTTGGAAGATTTTTGATAGGGTTGGAAAGGAGGGTTGGCATGAAGGCCTAAAGTAGACTCAAATGAGGGGTTATAGACTTACAACTCTTGGAATCGACTCTTTTAAAAGTGGAATAAAATTTTTGCCCCAGTTTTAGCTATTGGGGATTTTTTCTGAATTTTCTTTTTCTTTTTTTTTTTGACTTTTAATTGGTTGGACCGAACCGTAAGGCTGCCTACGTATCCTCTTTTAAGGAATCAGGTCTAACGTAGTTCAAACATCTGACCTAACTAAAAAATTTTTTACTTTCTTTCATTTCTTTGTCTTTTCCTTTTTTTCATTTCATTTTTCTTTCTTTCTACTTTTTTTTCTTTCTTTTTTTTTTCAAAACAAATTGCCCAAGCTTTTATTTTATGAGGGCATGGACTTTGACTGTTCTTTTTTTCTTGTTTATTTTTCCACTTGAACTATCTAAGATTTTCCCCAGTTTGTACTCTTGGGGCAGGGACTTTTCTTTTCTTTTTTTTGTTTCATTTTTTTTACTCTTGACTCTAAACTTGATTCCAAAAGAGGGTGGTCAAAGTAAATAACACAGACTCAAAACGGGTAACAAAGGGTATAAAGTGTTTGGATAGCAGAAAAAGGGCGTCCTAGCCTCGAGAATGCCAATCATGTAAACCTTTCAAAATCACGACATTGATGGACATGTTGCTTTCTGGGTCTTTTCAGTGTAAAGTTGTATGAGCAATACTTTTCTCGCAGTGAATGACCCTTGTCAATTTGTGTGAATTTTTCTTGGATTTTGTCTTGATGTAGAAGATGCATTTTGCCACTAAACTTATCCATTTCGAGTTTTCTGGAATACACCTTCTTATTTTTTTTTAAAACACTTTCTATCTCTTTGTGCTAAACAGACTTCATTTCATCGGATCATCCTTAAGCCTGATCTTCTTAATGATTCAAAAGGTAGATATCCTTAATTTCCATGAGCATGACTACTTTGGTTCCATATAAACTTGGCTCATGCTTATTTTCCAATGTTTCATGTCTCCATTCATTTACAAAAGTGCCTCTTTCTAACTAATCTCATTCAAGCTTAAATCAATTTTTAAGATCTGGCCAAAATTTCTACATGCATGTCATATCACTAAAACTAGCGGAAAAAGAACTAATCATGGAATGACACAAAAGGATAAATTGTATTTCACTGAGTAAACAACAAGACGAACAACCTAAAATCCAAGTTATAACCCTAAAATAACCCGGATAATGAAAATAGAAACAAAACAGACAGACAAGACATGACACAAACAGAACAGAGGGATAGAAGGGTTTGACTCAATAAAACAAATAAAATCTGGATCACAACCCTGAAATAACCCAGATAATAGAAAAAACATCAAAACAATCTACCAATATTCCTTCCTAGTAAGGAGGTAATGACTTTTCAATTGCTAAGCTTGACATTTAGCCATAAATTTGCTCATCGGAATCAGCAGAGCCTTCTCCAATTTCAAAATCATTAACTTCAGTCAGCAAGTTCCCGAGAGGATTCTCATACTCCCTGTCACCACGCATCTTCCCCACAAAGTGTGCATCATCATATGCAGGTAAAGGATTCTGCCTGATATTCTGGGTGTCACTGTCTTGGATCACAATCAGATTTTCCTGGATCATCTTTTCTATTTCTCTTTTCAAATATCTACAGCTTTCAACATCGTGCCCCTAGGCATTGGAATGGTATTCACACTTTTTAGAAGGGTCAAAACTTCTTGCACGTGGATCCACATGATTTGGAGGAATAGGTGCAATCATGTCATAATGCTTTAATTTCTCAAACAAGCTTGCATATGACTCTCCTATTGGTGTAAAATTATCTTTCAACCTTTGTTCCCCTCTATACCCCTTGCTTAGATGCAGGTTATAGGGCACTTGAAAATTCGGTAGAGGCTGGTGGAGATTTTGCGATGCTCGCCTTTTGGGGTGTCTTGGTGGCTGGACAACATACTCAGGTGGAGAAAAAGAGTATTGTGGGTTCTGGGGTGGATAGGATTTCTCAGGGGAATCATCGGAAAACGGACGAGGCTGGTCATACCTTCGAGATGTTCTCCTAGGACCTCTTCTCAACCCTGATGCCATCATGATTTCTTCATCTTTCTCATTCATGTCACTAAAATTACCAGATTAAATTTGGACAGCCTGAGTTGTGGCTTTGAGAACTGCTTGGCTTATAATTTTGCCTGTCTTAAGACCATTCTCAATCATTTCTCCCATTTTGATTGCTTCTGAGAAGGATTTTCCAACTGCGGACATCATATTTTGAAAATAATATGGCTCTTGAGCCTGAAGGAAGACAGTGATTAGCTCGTGGTCATCCATGGGTGGCTTAACTCTAGCCGCTTGCTCTCTCCATTTAAGAGCATATTCCCTGAAACTTTCAGTTGGTTTCTTCTTCAGGTTTGAAAGGGAATTGCGGTCCGGGGCAATGTCGATGTTGTATTGGAACTGTATGACAAAGTCCTGAGCCATGTCATCCCAAACATACCAGCGAGATGTGTCTTGATCAGTAAACCATTCAGAGGCTACCCCCGTAAGGCTTTCCCCAAAATAAGCCATTAGTAATTCTTCATTTCTTCCCGCACCTCTTAGCTGGTTGCAATACCTTTTCAGGTGGGCTATGGGGTCTTCATGTCCATCATACTTTTCAAATTTGGGGGTCTTGAAGACATGTGGCAAGTGGACATCGGGGAACATACATAGATCCTTGAAGGCAATTCTCTTCTAACCTGCCAACCCTTGCATGTTTTTCAACTGTTGTTCTAAGCTTTTCATTCTTTGGGTCATTTCTTCCTGTGCCATCTTTCGGGCAGGCTTCTCAATGTTTGAAGGAAGATCAAACAAGTACGAGTGATACTCAGGAGAATGATACAGCTCTTGATGGGTAGCAAATTATGATTCATGACTTTTCTTCTGTACCGATGTTGGCTGTGGGATAGTGAAGATGTGATGACCAAAGGGGTCATTATATAAAATTAGACTCCGTTCCATGCTTAAAAGCCATAAAAAGACTAAAATTAAATATCTCAATTTGCGTGCGCAGTCCGGGCGTGAAACCGGAAAGCTTTTATGTGAAAATAGGAGAAATAGTGATTTTTAGAATTTAAATTTGATAAAATTTTACTTTGGTCAACTTTTTGAGTAAACATACCCGGATCTGTGTTCCTATGATCCCGGGAGGTCTGTAGTAAAATATGGGACTCGGGCGTATGCCCGGAAATGAATTCCGAGGTCCCAAGTCTTAGAAATTAATTTTTGAAAGAAATTGTTTTGCTGAAATGTTTATAAATTAAAGAAAAGAAATAATACTAAAAATTATTGGTATCGGGTCCGTATTTTGGTTCCGTAGCCCGGTACATCTTTGTTATGATAATTAGAGGTTAACTGTGAAATTTGGTGAAAAACGGAGTTCGTTTGACGTTATTCGGACATCCGGTTAAGAAATAATGAACTTTAAGTGTTTTTGTTGAAAATGATGAGTTTTGAGGTTTAATTCATAGATTTACATGTTATTTTCATGATTTTATCGCATGAGCAATCCGTATGATATTTTTAAACTTGCGTGCATATTTGGTTTAGAGCCCTGAAGGCTATGGTGAGTTTCGGATAGGCCACATAGTGTTTTACACTTAAAAAACAATTACTGGTTTTTTTCTTTTCTGTTGCTAGTGCCGAGTATAAATTAATAAACTTAGAGCTTCTCCCCAAATCTGGGCGCCGTCTACAGTGACCCTCAGCTCACCCCCATTGTCAATTAATGTAGTGTCCTTATTAAAATAGAAATCATCCAACTTTACTCCTATTTTGACACAAAATTAAACACCATTATATATTACTCCTTCTTGCAATTTATCAACAACTCTATTTCTTTATGTTTTTATATCAACTTCCACACAATAGCAGCAAGGTCCAAAGTCCACCGAAAAACAAACAAAACCCAAAACCAAGAGCGACCCCCAATTTCAATAACGAACCCCACCCAAAGGCGACAAACAGAAAAAAAAAATACACACTGTTTCTATAATTCTCTAAGTTTGCTCTTTATATATAATTCAACTTTCGGAAGAGTGTGGAGGTTTGTAAATTTTGTAATTTGACTCAAAACCTTCGGACTTAATGCATAAGAAGCATAGTTGGCGCTGAATTAGTCAACGACTGGAGGGAGAAGGTAGCGTTAATTGGCGAGGAGAGTCGTGGTTCCAGTTTGCAATTTCGGCATCTCAGTCCGACGATTGTTGCTGTGTTATTTCGATTGATTTGTAAACTTTCAACTTTATTCATCAATATAAATCTTAAAATAATCCACATTTGAGTGGGTTGGAGGTGAATTCGGAAGGAAAAGTTGTAATTGAGCAGTGAGTGGCCTGCAGAATTGAGGTAAGTGTTTGGTCTAACTTTGGCTTGAGGGAATAGGGCTCCCCACTTGTTTGTTATGTGAAAACCATGGGTGTGGTGTATAGGTGAGGTGACGAGTACCTATGCACCACCCAAATTGTTTGTTAAAACATGATCCCCTTTCCCGTTTCCCACTTATTTGATTATTGTCTTAACTGTTAGATGTTCATTATTGTTTCTATGACTATTTGGCCTTGTTGAATTGTTGTTAGTATTGTTGTGACTATTTAGAAAGAGTATTGGTTGTTTGAACTGGTTTCCTCGTGATATAAATATGGCTGAGAGGTTTGGTATTGTTTTATGGAATAAATGCATATATTTTGATATTCTGGTTGGTTTCATGGTTGAGAGGTTACTGATGAAGTCATGAGAAAAAAATGCAGTTTATTATTTATAATGGTTGAAATAAAAGTATTGTGAAAGGTTTGGTCTGAATCGTGAAATACATATTATATATATATAAGGGTGGACAGGGGAAATGAATATATATGACTGTGATTAGGGTGGACAGGAGAAATAAATATATATATGACTGTGATAATGGTGGACAGGAGAAATATATATATATATATATA
>ML300282.1:0-24639 GCA_005239495.1 Nicotiana undulata
GCTAGGACGCCACGGGGCGTGTCCAAGGGGTCATGGGGCATGGATGGAAAGCCGCCCATGACAGTATACATGAACCAGAAATTTATTGCAGAAAATTCTTACCGTTGGCTCATACAACTGATCAGGCAGCTAGGGACGTACAAAGCCCCAGTGGCGTGGTGGAGGCGGGAATTTCGTTAAGCGTATTCAAAATTCAAAATAATAATATTCAACCCAATACAATATAATTTTCGACAAACAGTATTCGGTTAGTCATGTTTCAGTAGTCTATGTGCCTTTGATAGCCCTAATGGTGCAGCTCGAGAAGTCAATAGATTTTACGAGAAGAGTCCAAATATAAATGACTGTGAAACACTGAACATTGGAGTAATATCACCATGTGAATAAATAGTGTCTGGTGCGATAAATTAAATGCATATGGTGCCTTGACTAGAAGATGAGGGAGGCAATTCTCCGACAGCTAATTATATAGGTGTTGTTATCTCCACGTTTCAAAGAATATCCTACTTTTGTTTCTTCTTTTCTGCTGACTTTGGACCATATCCCCAATCAGATATTTTTAGTTTTGAGTAACTGGATTAAGGGAATAAGTAAGAAATCTTATGATATAGAAACAGAGATCAACTACCACTATAAATCAGACGAATTTCCTCTTAGGAGAAGACACTATCCCAACACACCAACCGAAGACGGAGACCTAAAATCAAGGCTATCTCCGTGCACGTTAAGCAATCAGCATTATTTCTAATTAATAACACCAAATATCAACACTGATATCCTATATGCACTTGAATGGATCAATTAAGCTTGTTGCTCAGACTCATTAATTAATCAAATGATATCCACATCATTCACAATTATTCATTTCTTATTCTTAAAATTTCTTATAATCTATTCCATAACAATTTTTGTATTGAACTTTTGAGATACCTCGAATCATTAAAACACTCTCCTATAGTTAAATCATTGCCCATCGAGCGAGTTCGTCTACTAAAACTCACTTTTTTCATTATTATTTCAACTTTCACCACCATAAAAATATTATTTTTCAAAAGTAGTACATTTTTGAAGAATTCAATACGGGTGTGGGCCGGAAATCATTCGAAGTATCTTTTAAGTTTATTTACGGGGAAATGACTTAGTATAGCCGCTATCAAAATAATAGTTGATATATATATATATATATATATTATATATAAATTTTATATAATTTTACGGCTACCTGCAAAGCCGCATGGTTAAAAGTAATGTTTTGCCCTTTATTTTACACCTTGTTTGGGTCCTCAAATTCAAGTCAAGCCTGATATATAGAACAGCCCAACTGGTCCATGGCTCTTTAAATGTTGGGCGGGCCAAGAGTGGGCAATAGAGAAGTGGTGAAGCAGTAGGTCCACAAAATAAATAGCGACACGTTGGGCACACAACGTTGTTCCAGTGTTCCTTAACCCTTTTTGTTTAAGACGCGTTAGTTTCACGGACCATTTCTTCGACAGTTCAAAGGTCGTGGATGTCACGTATTTAGCCTAACAACTCGGTCTCGTATCTTAGAAATTTTAAGACTCCTTCACGCGCCACCAGCACCTTTTTTTTTGCGGTTCCGTTTCCCCGAATTCTTTCTCTCGTTTTAATTCTTGGTTAATATCCTATCTTAACTTTGGAAAAGGTAAAGCCTATAGAATATAACATGTGATCAAGTTACCTATTTAAAAGTAAAATAGCACGAAGTCATTAGTGGTGTTTGTTCTTACGAATGCGACAAAAAGGAAAGATATGATTAATTAGGCAGCTAATTAATTTGCTTATGTTATTACTTCCACGTTATCTTGCTTTTAACAATATAATATAGAATAGTTTGGTTTGCAAGCATAAACGTTATAAAATTGGAATTATAATACGATAAATAACAATTAGTAAGATATTAGTAACGTTGATTAAAATAATTATGCTTTAATTTCAAACTCTTGTGTCTCATTATGATTTATCTGGATCTATTTCATTCCGGTGCTCATATTCATGTGGTGACGTGAAGGAACTTCATGTCCCAATTCCTAACAGATCAATATTTATAAGATTAATTACGATTTTGCTATTTTTCTGGTGATAGTCAATCCACGAATCGATATCCTTTTGTCAAACGCTTAGTCATCGCATTAAAATATGAATTTATGATGCATTATATACGGTTAAAATCGAGCACGTCCGCTTTTATGAGTTCGAGGCTTGCCTCGAAGTTAAGCTCATATTGAAACGAGCCGGATCGGATTTATGTTGGCTTCGTTGGGAGGCTCGCGTAGTTTGTTACGTCAACTCCAAAAGGATAAGTTGCGTTGGAATTGATAAAGTTCTGTGGAGTTCATAATTGCATAAAAGGAGTCAAAGTAATGGCTGCGGCGCGTTGAGGCACTTGTATGAGGGCTTGGTACTCTGCGAGATTATTGGAACAAGGTTTCGACAAGGTGAAGGAGCGCGACAACACTTCTCCTTCAGAAGTAAGAAAGAGGACTCCAACTCCATCTTGATGAGCAGCACCATCAAAGTACATCTTCCATGGTGGAAGAATTTCATGAAACGAGCTCGAGCTCGAAGCAAAGGATCGAGATCGGGCCAAACCAACATCGAGTAACGGAATTGCGAGATATCAGTGATCGACTATAAATCTCGGCAGAAATCTCGGAACCGACAGAACCGCTAACGGTTATTGATACCAATCATGGATTTTGTTTCCGAAATTAGAGTTATACCTTATTTAGGATTCCTCTACTATATAAAGAGGAACCATGTTCATTTGTAACCACGACATATTATACACAATTACTGAGAAATAATAACACTCTGCTCTTTTATTTGTGGTTCATTTTAATCGTTTAATTCATTTATTTATTTAGCCATTTATCAATAGGTATTGAATCATATAACGTATTCTTATAACCATATTACAAGTTTAATTGTTACTCGTATTTCGAGGTAAACAGTTTGTCACCCACCGTGGGGCTAAGGATAATAATGATTTTTCAGTGCTAATTCTGGTATAACACACTATTTTATGCTTGTTCCTTGTCAAGAATTTTGTTTTCAGGTTAAATCATGTAAAAGTCACAAAACACAGCTACACACGGCGACAACAGACTCGGACTCCACGGAAAAAATGAGAATGTTATCGCTCCAGGAAACGAGGTACCACAGGTCGACCTTGGAGGAGCACCGCCCGTCAACCTGGTTGATTTTAGGTCGCATGTTGCTCTAAATGCGTATTTTGGCGCAGAACCCGAAGGAAGTGTACGCAAAGAGGAACGAATTGACGGTCGAGGTACACAGGGCAGAGGAGAGAAGGAGTCAGTCTCCAAGTAATATTTGAAATGCTACAATCCCAACAAAACGCCATTGCTCAGTTGCAAAACCAGCACAAGGCACCAAACAAGGTCGAACAAGAGGTTACTCGCCATACCGAGCCAGCGCCTGAAAGATCGGGTGATAATACTTCAACACTGACCCTGCTATAATGAGGATGCTCGAGGATCTTACTAAGAGAATAGAATCGGGAGAAAAGAAAAATGAGGCTAACGACAAGAAGGTGGAAACTTACAACTCTCGAGTTGACCAAATACCAGGGGCACCATCGATCTTAAAAGGAATGGACTCCAAGAAGTTTGTGCAAAAACTATTCCCTCCGAGTGCGGCTTCAAAGCCCATCCCAAAGAAGTTCCTTATGCCCGACATACCTAAATACAACGGGACCTCTGACCCAAATGAGCACGTTACTTCTTACACGTGCGCCATAAAAGGAAACGATTTGGAAGATGACGAAATCGAGTCAGTGTTGCTAAAGAAGTTCGGAGAAACCCTTTCGAAGGGAGCTATGATTTGGTATCACAATTTGCCATCGAATTATATCGATTCCTTCGCCATGTTGGCGGATTCATTCGTAAAGGCACACGCTTGGGCCATAAAGGTTGCAACAAGAAAATAAGACCTCTTCAAAGTAAAGCAGAGGGACAACAAGATGTTGAGGGAGTTCGTATCTCGATTCCAAATGTAATACATGGAATTAACACCAGTCACAGATGATTGGGTTGTTCAAGCATTCACCCAAGGATTAAACGACCAGAGTTCGATCACATCATGATAGTTGAAGCAGAATTTAGTCGAGTACCCAGTTGTGACTTGGGTAGATGTTCATTACTGATATCAGTCGAAGATAATGGTCGAGGACGACCAATTGGGAGCCCCCTCAGTTTTAGTACATCCAAACCGGCCGACAGGTAAAAATCAGAGAGATGTTGACAGAGAATCAAGGCCGAATAAAGATCGGTATCATCCATACGTTTCATATTTAAGGAATAACCATCCGGGACGCAACTCCGCCCAGAACGATCGAAGGGGTGAACGAGGGAAGAACTCTCGTGGACTTATGAGTAAAACTGGCTTTGACAAATATGCAGATCCCACAGGAGCACCTCAGCTATCGGAGTACAATTTCAGTGTCGATGCATCAGGGATTGTATCGACTATCGGAAGAATCAAAGACACTAGGTGGCCCAAACCTATACAAACCGATCCTTCGCAAAGGAACCCAAATTTAATGTGTAAGTATCATGACACTCATGGACATCGGACCGAAGACTGCAGACAACTAAGGGAGGAAGTAGCTCGATTATTCAACGAAGGCCACCTTCGAGAATTCCTCAGTGATCGAGCCAAAAATCACTTCAGGAAGAGAGACGCCAACGGAAAGAACGAGCAAGAAGAACCTCAGCATGTTATTCACATGATTGTCGGCGGGGTCGACATCCCACAAGGTCCTATATTCAAACGCACCAAGGTGTCGATCACCATAGAAAAATGAACTCGAGACTATGTGCCCGAAGGCACTCTATCGTTCAATGACGACGAAGCATAAGGCATCTCTCAGCCGCACAATGACGCCCTAGTAATTTCTATTTTGTTAAATAAAATTCAAGTTAAATGTGTTCTAGTGGATCCAGGTAGCGCAGCAAACATAATCACATTGAGGTTCGTAGAGCAGATCGGCTTGCTAGACCAAATTGTACTTGCATATCGAGTCCTAAACGACTTCAACATGGCTAGTGAAACGACGAAAGGGGAGATAATCCTACCAGTAAACGTGGCCGGGACTATCCAATATACAAAATTCCATGTCATCGAAGGCGACATGAGATATAATGCACTGCTCGAAGGCCATGGATCCACAACATGAGGGCAGTACTATCGACCCTTCACCAAATGATGAAGTTCCCAATAATGGATGGTGTGAAAACAGTTTACGGGGAACAACACGTTGCAAAGGAAATATTTGCAGTCGACGAGGTGACGTCGATATCAACACCTTCGACCTCAGAAAAATCGAGCACCAAAGACAAGCAGGCTACTAAATAGCAATCACCGACCCCAGCTTCGACCGAATCGGAAAACAAGTAATCGAGGAAGAAGAAGAGGATTTTCTCACTCCTCGAACTTTTGTTGTTCCCGAAGAATCAGATACAACCAAGTTAACGGCCGAGGAGATGGAACATATGATACTGATCGAGTATCTACCCGAACGAAAGGTATACCTCGGAACGGGGTTGACCCCCGAACTCAGGAAAAAACTCATTCACTTTCTCATTGATAACATTGATTGCTTTGCATGGTACCATTTAGACATGACATGAATTCCACGGGAGATAACAACTCATCGGCTAAGCTTGAATCCCAAGTTCATACCGATAAAGCAGAAAAGAAGACCTCAGTCCTAGGTAAATCACGCCTTCATAAAGGAGGAGGTAACCAAACTTCTCAAAATAGGATCCATTCGGGAAGTAAAATTTCCCGAATGGTTAGTTAATGTAGTTGTAGTCCCCAAAAAGGGGAACAAACTTAGAATATATGCAGACTATAAGGACTTGAACAAAGCATGTCCGAAAGACTCATTTCCACTGCCTAACATCGATCGCACGATTGATGCCACGGTCGACCACGATATCTTTGCCTTTCTCGATGCCTATTCTAGATACAATCAAATCCATATGGACCTAGAAGACCAAGATAAGACTTCCTTTATCACTAAGTATGGAACTTATTGTTACAAAGTAATGCCCTTCGGGCTAAAAACTGCAGGAGCTACATACTAACGTCTGGTTAACAAAATGTTCGAAGAGCAGATAGGTAAATTAATGGAAGTTTACATTGACGATATGTTAGTTAAGTCCCTGCGCGAGGACCATTTGACTCATTTGTAGGAAACATTCGAAATCTTGAGGAAGTACAACATGAAACTTAACGCCGAATAATGTGCTTTCGGGGTCGACTCAGCAAGTTCCTCGGCTTCATGGTATCAAATCGGCGGATCGAAATCAATCCCGATAAGATTAAGGCCATCGAGGATATACCGTCGTAGACAGTGTGAAAGTTGTACAAAGGATAACCGGACGGATAGCTGCCTTGGTTCGATTCATTTCGAGGTCATCAGATCGAAGCCACTAGTTCTTTTCTTTACTCAAAGAGAAAAATATTTTTTTATGGACCCCGGAATGTCAACAAAAATTGGAGGAATTGAAACGATACTTATCGAGCCCACCTCTACTCCACACTCCGAAGGCAGATGAGAAGTTGTACCTATACCTGGTAGTGTCCTAGATAGCAGTAAGTGGTGTACTAGTTCAAGAAGATCAAGGTACACAGTTTCTCGTTTATTACGTAAGTCGAACCTTAGGAGATGCTGAAACTAGGTATTGACACTTAGAGAAATTGGCACTTGCATTAATAAGTGCATCTAGAAAATTAAAGCCATTTTTCCAGTGCCACCCCATATGTGTGATAACCACTTATCCACTCTGAAATATTTTGCACAAGCCTGAACTATCTGGCCGATTGTCCAAATGGGTCGTTGAACTTGGCGGGTACGATATCGAATATCAACCCCGAATGACCATCAAGTCTTAAATATTAGCAGACTTCGTGGCTGACTTTACGCCAACCCTCGTACCCGAAGTGTAAAAGGAGCTTCTACTAAAATCGGGTACATCATCAGGGGTATGGACCATCTTCACAGACGATGCCTCGAATGTGAACGGTTCCGGGATCAGCATTGTTTTGAAACCGCCCACGGACAATATTATTTGACAATCAATTAAAACTTCCAAATTGACTAACAACGAGATCGAGTATGAGGCTATGAATGCAGGTCTCGAGCTAGTTAAAATCTTGGGAGCGGAAGTCATTAAAGCTAAATGCGACTCCCTACTGGTAGTTAACCAAGTAAACGGAACCTTCGAAGTTCTAGAGGACAAGATGCAGAGGTACTTAGAAAAATTGCAGGTAACCTTACACCGCTTCAAAGAGTGGACTCTACAACATATACCTTGGGAACAAAATACCGAGGCCGATGCACTTGCCAATTTGGGGTCATCGATTGAAGAAATGAGATCAACTCGGGGACTATCGTCCAACTCTCGAGGTCTGTAATCGAGGAAGGACATGCTGATATAAATTCTACAAGCTTAACCTGGACTGGAGAAACAAATACATCGAATACTTGAAGAACATGAAGCTACTGTCATATCCCAAAGAATCTAGGGCCTTACGGACTAAAGCCGCTCGATTCATATTAGACGAAGGCAGAACATTATACAAGAGAACGTTCGATGGTCCATTGGCAGTATGCTTGGGACCGGAAGATACTGGCTATGTTCTGCGAGAAATCCATGAAAGTACTTGTGGGAACCATTCTGGCGCAGAGTCACAGGTTCGAAAGGTCGTCAGAGCGGGATATTATTGGGATAGCATGGAGAACGACTCTAAGAAGTTCATTCGAAGATGCAATAAATGTCAGAGGTTTTCACATATGATCCACCAGCCCGGCGAACAACTTCACTCGGTCCCCCATGGCCATTCATGAAATGGGGAATGGACATCGTCGGTCCTCTACCATCGGCCCCAGGTAAAGCTAAGTTCATATTATTTATGACTGACTATTTCTCTAAATGGGTTGAAGCGCATGCCTTCTAAAGAGTTAGGAAAAAAGAAGTGATCGATTTTATATGGGATCATATCGCATGCGGATTCAGGATATCCGCAGAAATAGTATGTGATAATAGAAAACAGTTCATCGGTAGAAAAGTAACAAAATTCCCCGAAGATTACAAAATAAAGAGGATACTCTCGACACTGTATCACCCGGTTGGGAACGGACAAGCCGAATTAACAAACAAGACTATCATCCAAAACCTGAAGAAAAGGCTAAACGAGGCCAAAGGGAAGTGGAGAGAAAAATTGCCCGAGGTCCTATGGGCTTGTCGGATAACGTCGAAGTCCAGTATAGGAGAAACTACGTTTTCCTTAGTATACGACTCTGAAGCCTTGATATCGGTAGAATTGGGAGAGCCCAACACCAAGTTCTGATATGTGACAGAGGAGTCAAACCACGAGGCTATGAATACTAGCCTCGAATTGTTAGATGAAAGACGAGAGGCTGCACTCGTTCGAATGGATGCACAAAATCAACAAATCGAGAGGTACTATAACAAAAGAACCAACCTTCGACACTTCAAATTCGGGGACTTAGTCCTAACAAAAGTCACCATCAACACTCGAAACCCTAGTGAAGGGAAACTCGGTCCTAACTGGGAAGGACCCTACCAAATCTTCGACATAGCCGGAAAAGGATCTTACAAACTCGGAACAATGAACGGCGAACCATTGTCGAATAACTGGAACATATCACTCCTTAAGCGGTAATATTGCTAAGGTATGACTCTCTCTTTTCTTTCATTTACTTAAATATTTGAAACTAACTCATTGTAGGAATTCGATCCAAGAAATCGAGACCTTACGTTTTAAAGTACGCATTGCACTCTTTTTCCCTTAGACTGGTTTTTATCCCAAATGGGTTTATCCGGCAAGGTTGTTAACGAGGCAACAATGATGTGCTACCTGAGGATAATTCAACAGTATCCAAGGCTTCTTTGCAATCAACCTCAAATACTGGGGGGCATCACCCTCAGATGTTATGTGTTCGAGAAATATACCTAGTATCAATGGGTCTCGACAGGAAAAATTTGTAGTGGGCTAAACGGTCGTATGAACCGTTTCCATATAGATTAGCCGAGTTCCGACAACAAAATATGTACGCATGCATAAATTATTCAAAAAAGCATTCTCTTTTCTCGAACATCTCATGTTTCGAAGTAAATTTTCTACTATACGAGTCATGTACTTATGATTCTGATCTATTATGCAAAACTAACACTTGTGAAAAATGGCTCAAGAGGCAAGTACAAGCATATCTCGAACACTCGGGGACTGCACACTCGAGCTATTTAAGTTTGAAATCATAAGACCTCAAAGATACACCCCTCGATATATAGGCCAAGGCCACTATACTCGGGGACTAACATTTCGAACGAGATCGAGATGATATCAGGAATTTAGTCCAAGAGACAAACCCGAAGGCTATGACCATATTTAAGGCTACGACCAAAATAACGCGTCCCGGAGACGTCCAACTTCCGCTATAAACAAAAGGCCTTCAAATAATTTGAAAAACTCGATTAAATAAGGCTACCCTCGGCAAAGCAAACAAAAAAGGGCTTCGAGAAAATCAACACTCGAATAATTGAAAGGCTTCGATAATACCGGCCTTCGAAAAAACCTCAAGGGGTATCAAATTATCTTAATACAAACACGTTAAGACACAAAAAAGGAAAAAAAGGTTCCGATCATCGGACCCTCGAATAACCCAATGGGTATAAAAAAACATATGCTAAGGCATTAAGAAATTTTTACTATTTCACTAAGTCTTTTATCCGAAAGGGAAAATAATAGCCATTTTTAGAGGCCGAATCGTCCTAATCTAAAGAGCCTAAGGGCCAATCTAAAGAGCCTAAGGGCCAATACAATTAGAGTTCGAGACCTCTTTCTCACTCGATTCGAACCCAAGGGTTCCGCTATTTCGAGCTCAAATAAAAGTCAATTATAGCTCAAAGGTTCACCCAAAAACCCTAAAGGAGTAAAGGGTATATTGATATAAGCTCGAAAAAATTAATGATCATTTGATAAAAACCTAAGGGTTTACTTTATCCTAAGTTCAAGATTCGTTCTAACTTGGTTTTAAAGATAACACATCTATAAGTTCTATCGAGACACCCCCGAAATAGGGTATCGAACAAATTTCGAACTCGGGGACTTGCCCTCGTAAGAATGAAAAACTTAAGGTTTTACTTTGACTTCGAACTGAAGTTAGTAAGATTACAGCTATGGAAATTTCCAACATTCTCAATAAAGGTAGAAAGCATATCTAAACTTGAAATTTACGAAGGCATTCGAAGAAACTTTTTCTATTATATCAAATAGTTTGTACAAAAAGCCAATCGGGGACTTACGCAAAAATGATACAAAAAAAGAAAATCCTAAAATCCTAGTCTACCCCGGGAGCCACATCCTCGGGAACCGCATTTTTAGGAGCCGCCTATTCGACGGCCTCATCCTCACCCTCTCCGCTCTTGGCCCCACTGGCTGAATCCTATTCATCAGAAAGCAAGGCTGCAACCTCAACCTCCAAAACTTTGGCATCTTCGATATCATCTGAGAGGTCGAAGCCACGAACGTGTACTTCCTCGAAAGCCTCTCTCCAAGATTGTCGCCTAGCATGGTCGACTGCACATAACAATCTAATTTCAGTTGCAATGGAGATCTCTTATTCCCGAAGATTGGCATCCTCGGCATAAGCTTGGTAAGAGGCCACAAACGCCTCTGCCTCATGCTTAGCCTTAGAAAGCTCGGTGGCCAGCTTAGCCTCGAGCTCTTCAATCTTCCGAGCTCGGGCCAAGCTTTTCTCCCTCACAACTTGGAGCTGGATCTCGACTGATGTCAGTTAAGCCCGAAGCGTATCCTTCACCGAGGTAAGACACTCCATATGCTGTCTCCAACCCAGAGTTTTGGCCTCCTTCATTTTGGCCTCCTCTCGAAGCTGCTCCACCAGCTCACCATTCTGTTGAATCTGCAAAACCAAAAGGTTAATTGCCAAAATCAAGTGAACACATGATGGAATTCCGAGAAGTTACATTACCCGTTTAATAAGTTCGGTCTGATCTTGACGAGCCCTTGTGAGTTCAGCTCGAAGGGTCATAATCTCCTCTTCCTTCTGAACGTAGAGGAGTTTGAGGCCATCTCTCTCCTCTACGAGTTCTTGAGCTCGGACTTGTATCGAGATAGCTCGGCCTTGGATTTTGAAGATGTTTCTCGGTGAAGCACCATGGCCTATCTACAAAGAAAAGGGTCAAGCTTGAATAAATATGAAGTAAACACAAATGTAAATACGAAGAAATAAAACTTACTTTCTTCAGAAATCGTTGAGCCTCGTCGAACACGAACGATGCGTCTGGTTTAGGACCATCATCGACTCCGGTGAAGCAATCCCGGAATATGTCATTCCCTTTATGGGAATGTCCCACGTCGAGAGTACCCATGGCTCGAGCATCTTGGAATTGACCCTCGGAGAATGAGGGTCCAAGTGGCGAGTCACCAATGTTGATTATCCCAAGTGAATCACTTGGGACATTGTCTTCTCTCTGAAGGGCCTCGGGGCTAGACCCTTCGGGCACATCCACCGGCTGATTATCGCGGCATGGAGCATCTTCACCACCCGATTGCTCGGGGACTCTGCTCGGGCCCTCCTGCGAAATGCCCTCGGTCCAAGGTGGAACCGCCTCGAGATCTACCGCTCGACAATCATGGAATCTTGAGTACTTCCACTCTTTCGGGTAACCAACGGACAACCGTCATCTTCACCCTCTTCATCTTCCTCTCGGAGTCGCTGAACCGCGTCGACTCGAGGAGTAGGAGGCTCAGCTTTCGACTTCCGAGATTTGTTCTTTTTGGGATTGGGGGCCTCGGAAGGGGAATTTTTTCTTCTCTTCCTCTCCTTGTTTGACTTTGATTCCTCCTCTTCCCAAGGCGGAGGAGGCCTCATGGCCATATTCTCACCAAGACCTACACATAAAGAAACCAAGTAAATAAGGATTATATTACGAGGAAAACCTCGATGCACAAGCAAAGAAACTCACCATGGTTTTTGGCCTCCCATCGACCTTTGGCCAAATCATGCCAGTAACGTTCGGCATGAGAAAATGTGGAGGCCAGCTGTCGAACCCAGCCTTTGAGGTCTGGGATTGCGCCAAGGAACCATGGAGAAGTTGCACCATGGAAAGAGAACCTGAGTCAAGAAAGGAATGGAGGAAATAAAGTAGTAAAATACCAATATCGAAGTTTCACTTACGTTTCATGTTCCATTCCTCAGGGAATTGCATTTTATCGACCGCAATTAGGTCGGAGGTTTTGATTTAGACGAATCAGCCCATCCATCCTCGGTCTTTGTCTTCGTCAATACTTGAGAACACCGTCTTCGTGGCCCGACGTTGAAACTTTGTCAACCCACCTCGATAAAGACGAGGGCTGTACAACCTTATCAGATGGTCGAGGGTGAAGGTCATTCCCTCAACCTTGCTCGAAAAGAAAATGATCAGGTTAACGATGCACCAGAATGAGGGGTAGATCTGATCGAGGGTTACTCGATACTGGCGGAAGTCGAGTATGACTGGATCTGCGGGACCCAGAGTAAAAGGATAGGTATATATGCTCAAGTACCCTTTCACATAGGTGGTGATGTCCTCCTCAGGGGAAGGAACCACCACTTTCTTATTTTTCCAACCGCAGTCCTTCTTCACCCTCTCGAGGTCGCTTTCCCATATTGAGCAGATGTATCAATACATGGGTTCACAACGACCTAGAAATGAGGAGGGCCTTTCGACTTTCAATTCGGAAGTTAGTTCGATTGGCCCCGGGACACATTTCTCGATACGAGGCTCCACCGGCGTTTTATCACCGGCCGACCGGGAGGAGGAGATGAAGCCTTTTCTTTTTGCGGCACAGTTTTGGAGGTTTTTACCATTTGTATATGCGAAGGAAGTAGAAGAAAGGTGTAAGATTGGTGGCTCCGATAAGAACTACAGTGGCGTAACTAGCGGCGAAGAAAGAAAGGTAAGAAGGATTGGAGAATTGAGAGTTTTTAATCGAAGCAAAGTAAAGTTTGAATCAACAAAGGAAGCGATATTTATAGGCCTGTGGCGATGATTCGGTGGCACTAGTGGCCGACCGACGACTGACATGCGTTGATAGTTTTGGGGAACCGAACCGACATGACATTTCGGTCACATCCATCACTTACGTCATAAATATGACATCATGATCAAGTGCAAGGGAATCAAAGTTCAAATCGTTTCTTATCATTTCATTCTAAGAAATACGGGGACTATCTGTATACGGTTAAAATCAAGCACGCCCGATTTTATGGGTTCGAGGGCCTGCCTCGAGGTTAAGCTCATATTGAAACGAGCTCGAGCTCGAAGCAAAGGATCGAGATCGGGCAAGACCAACATCGAGTAACAGAATTGCGAGATATCAGTGATCGACTATAAATCTCGGCAGAAATCTCGGAACCGACAGAACCGCTAACGGTTATTGATACCAATCATGGATTTTGTATCCGAAATTAGAGTTGTACCTTATTTAGGATTCCTCTACTATATAAAGAGGAACCCTGTTCATTTGTAACCACGACATATTATTCATAATTACTGAGAAATAATAACACCCTGCTCTTTTATTTGCTTACAATTTCTTATTGTTCTTAACGTTTGATCTCGAGCCTATTCCAAATCGAGGTCGATAACTCTCAAACGACACTGGTTTGATTCATTTTAATCGTTTAATTCATTCATTTATTTAGCTATTTATAAATTAGTATTGAATCAGATCACGTATCGTTATTATGGGTGTACAAATGAAACCGACAAACCGCACCAACCCGATAATCCGAGTCAAACCGAGAAAAAAAACCCGACAATGGTTTGGTTTGATTTGGTTTGGTGTTGGAAAAAAAACCCGACCATGTAAACCCTTAATCCTTATAACCACATTACAAGTTTAATTGTTATTCGTATTTCGATGTAAACATGCATATTTAATAAATGGGTTTGGATTAAATATGTTATTTGTTTCAATTTTTTGGAAAGTTAGCTGCTGAAAATGTTCTTGAAAATATAGTGAAAATCCACCTCTAAGTTATTTACGGTTTCTAAAGACATCTTCTTTTGATTTCCAAGAAACTGAAATTCGTTCTTCAATTTAAACACGGTTATTTTATTAACACGAGATAAACTAGTTAAACACTACATTCGTCCCAAACAAAAGGAAGACATATTCGTTAAACATTTTAAAAGTCTAAACTAAAACAGTAGAAAAGGTAAAAACAAATCACTTTTTTAAGCGCGTATTCTAAAGGAGAGTTAAATTTGAGTATGGGTAGGTACGTGGCAATAATGAAGGGACGCGGGACCAAGCTCACACGAAATTTCGTACCAAATTACTCATCGACAGTCGAAGTATTTTGTCGTTGACCAATCATCCTCTCCTATTAATTCCCAACTCAACATTTAACCAAACCTATTTTTATATAAAGTTGTCCCTTAACTTTTCTACTACTAGTAGTTTCTGTACAAATTGCTGCACTTATATTGATTAGATATTTAATTCCTAAACCCAAATAATATTAAACGTGAAAATTGATAGTAAGCACTTAACACCAAGAATCTGCCTGTTGTGTATATATGTTCTTGTTGGTGAGTGATTTGACTCAAATTTTGAGAATTTCAGTTCTTGGGTTTTTTTTCTTCTGAGAGCTGAAAGAGGGAAAAATGGGAGCATGTGGATCGAAACCAAAAGGGTGTGTGGGAATTAGGGGACGGAAGTTTGTTCATAGGAAGAAACATAAAATTAGCAGAAGGAGAAATGTGTCAAAGACCAATTCGGCTTCTCATAATCTTAGCAAGATTGAACCATCTACTTCTGCAGATCTTTCTTACAATAATCCTGCATTTCAAGGTAACTATTTTCCTGCTGAAATCATGAAATTTTGATCCTTAGCTCGTTTTTCAATTTTTTCCTATCTAGCTCGAAAATAGGTAAAGTTAGAGATGCATTTGTTGATTAGATTCATTAAACAATTTGAATACCTAGGTAAATTTTAGTTGCTCTTTGAATCTAGGTAGTTGATTTCTTGTCTATTAGCTTTTGATTACTTGGGTATTGATATATCTTGCTGAGACTATTTGTTTATGAACTTTTTTTCATTTTTATTTATTGAGTTTCCATTATCGTTTGATTTTTGTGTATATTAGTCAACACCCTAATGGAAATGTTTCTATCTATTTAGTAAAGATCTTAAATTTCTGTACTTGGAGGCTGATATAGAGTGCGACTCAAATTTGTTTTCGTCATATTATGTGCCCTAAACAGGAAATGCAGAGTCTTGGTTTGACCCCGAGATGGTGATTGAATCTGACTGTGAGGATGATTTTCATAGTGTTCAAGATGGTAAGTCATCTGCCTCGTTAGAAGTTCAAAGTCATTGCACTATGTAGGCAGGATCTCTAATCGATGTTGTATGGTAATTTCAAAATTGTGCAGTCTTTTCACAAAGTGGTTCTTTTTCGAACGGGGTTTCTCCAAGGTTTTCTGATTTTGTGTATCACAATGGAAATGCTACTTCTGACCTCCCGGCAAAACATGAACAACCGTTTGGAAGTCAAGAAGCAAATGGGGATGCTGCAAAAAGAAACTCATCAGCAGATTCTCGAGTTAAGTCCAACAATCCTCAAGATGAGATGGATGGCCCGAGCCCTATTGATAAAACGCCTCGAAGCATAGATCAAGGTGGTGCTAGGGTCGAAACACGATTTTTCCATAATTGTGGAAGTCAGAACCCATGCCTGCCTTGTCTTGCTTGTGTTGCCTCTTCGGATGAAAAGAAAAAGTCACTAAACCCGACCTCACCACGTACCCGTAAAAAATCATCCCTGACCCAGATGTTATCTTTTAAATGGAGAGAAACAACTTCAAGTTCGGCATTATGTAAGTGCTTTTACCTTGTATATACTGTTAATGGCAGCATATACTTTTACCTTCCTCGGACCCCGCGCAGGAGCTTAGTGCACCGGGTTGCCCTTTTTTATACTGTTAATGACAGCCGAAGTCTGCAATTGGTTACTTTTCTTGCATAAACCGCTTCGGAAACCTTAAAAACATTTTGAGATTAAAATTTGCTATAAGTATTTTCAAATGGAATCAATCTTGGACTGATGTGAGATTAAATGGAGCGACATGGTCAGGATTCATATAGAGAGCCAACTTGCTTGAGATTGTGGCGTATTACTAGTAGTAGTTGTTCTAATCAATCTTGAATAGGTGCAATGTTATATAAAGCCAGTAAACCTGCAAATCAGTTAATATTCATTTACTAGACCAAAAAACACTTCATCTTGTGTTGGTCAGATAGATCAGTGATCCATACATAACAGCTGTGTAAAATATCTAAGAGTTCATTAAATCATAGACGGCAGGTGATGAGGGTGTTGATTGTCGATACATAGTGCTACAAGCTACAACTGAATTCACATTGACCTTTAAAATGTTTGTGTTCCGTTACTGACTAGTCTACTTTTCTATCTCCAGTGCCGCCAAAAGCCGTTCTGCAAAGACCAATAGCTGGTTCTCAAATTCCTTGCAGCCCATTGGGGAGGAAAATCTCCGACTGCTGGTCACCAATTGAGCCAAATACTTTCAAGGTCCGTGGTAAAAATTACTTCAGGTAAGAGAAAGCTACTGATGTTGGATTCTATCTGTGACATGAGATTATAAAAGACTGTCTCCAACTTTGTCGATTCCTTGCTTGAGTAAATTCCCTGTGTTTATTTTTGTTCAATTGAATATTAAGTTGAAACCCTCTAAATTCTTTGGCAGGGATAAGAAGAAAGAATTCGCTTCAAACTGTGCTGCATTTTATCCTTTTGGGGCTGATGTATTCTTGTCAGCAAGGAAAATTGATCATATTGCACGTTTTGTGGAACTTCCAGCGATCGATTCATCTAGTGAAGTTCCTGCTATTCTTGTTGTGAATCTTCAGGTATTAGAATATTTTTCTTTTCATGTTCCTTCGATATTAGACTTATTTTTTTGCTCAGTTCCGGCAATTAAAACCTGATTGATTGACTGTTCTCTCATTTCAGATACCGTTATACCCTCCTGCAATCTTCCAGAATGAATATGATGGAGAAGGGATGAATTTTGTTCTCTACTTCAAACTTTCAGAAAATTACTCAAAAGAAATGCCGCTCCAATTTCAAGAAAATCTCCAGGTAAGGATGGTGAATTTTCTTGACATGACTACAGTTTCTGATTTCTCAGTAACACTTAGTAAGATAAGTACAACCTATTAATCCAGTAACTGAATATATTTGTTTTTACTGTGTACATATAGATTTGCCCTTTTTCAATAAATTGCTGATTAGTTATTCTTTTCCTTGCTATCTGTGGGACAGAGATTAATACATGACGAAATAGAGAAGATCAAAAGTTTTCCCATGGATACAAATGCACCCTTCAGAGAAAGATTGAAATTCTTGGGCCGAGTTGCAAACACGGATGATCTTCAATTAAGTGCAGCCGAGAAGAAACTCTTGAATGCTTACAATGAAAAGCCTGTGCTCTCACGTCCTCAGCATGAATTTTATTTGGTGCGTTAATCTGAGAAACTTTGTGCAGTCAGTATCATACAAACGATCTATCACCTCTTAACTCTTATAAAAACAAACTTCCAACATAACCTTTTATGCCTGTCCTTCAAATAAAAGTCTCTTCTTGCATGGTGGTGGAACCCGGACAAAGGAATTTCCAAACCTTTGCTGTGTACAGAAATTCATGTATTTTGCATGTAAAATCAAACAAAATTCTCTTGGTGTTCATACTGAAATCTTTAGCGTTGGCTATTGCAGGGAGAAAACTATTTTGAGATTGATTTAGACATTCACAGATTCAATTACCTCGCTAGAAAAGGAGTGGAATCGTTTAAAGACAGATTGAAAAACTGTGTCCTTGACTTCGGTCTGACAATTCAGGTAGCTATTAATAACTCTAAAGAGGATTTGACTACCTCTTGAAGACTTGTATCTGATGTTACTTATAAATATGGTGCAGGGAAACAAAGCAGAGGATTTGCCGGAAAATATGTTGTGTTGTATTAGAATGAAGGAGATTGACTACACCAAGTATCACAAACTTGGCTTCTAAACCATGGCAGAAACATCTGCAACAGACTCAAATGTTGCGAGCCATTCTTAATGCATGATACTACACAGAAACCAACTTTTTCCTTGTCTCCAACTTTCATCTGAATGTATAGCCTTGACCATCTTTTGAATTCTATCCTGTAGTGTATTCTAACACGAAAAACGAGGGAAAAGAGTTTTCTTCAATAGTTTGTGTTCCTGACCCTGAGAATGGAAATGAATTGATCGCACAGCTGGTTCATGTTATCCATAGTTCCATACTTGTAGCAATTATCAGAAGTAACAATCTCGGCAAGAGAGAAGCTAGTAAAGCATTTGCATTAGACCCCGTTAGACCCCAATTTTACCGGTCCTCAAAAATTGTTAATGGATTTTATCATTTTATTTTGGAAAAAAATTATACAAATCTTTTTAAAACGAAAACCAACTTTTTAACGATAGAAATATTTTAGAAATATGAAATAAACCGTTTAGTTCATTGTATTAGTAAATAAAGTTTTTTAAAGGCAAAGGTAAGTAATGTATTGCACATACATGGTTAACATGGTATTAACTTGAATTAACTTTTTGCATGTGTTTTCCTTGTTAAAATTTGGTTTTAGGCCACTAATTTTATTGAACCGCCAATACGTTTTCATGATGAATCAGTTTAAAAGATCCAAATTTTGAAAATTTCATATCCTTGAGAATCGAGATCATCTTTGTCAAAACACGTTACAAATGGATTTCATTTATGTCGTACAAATTGGTTTATTGCTACGAGCTGGGTACGAGTGTGTACAAGTTCTTGTATGCAAAGGCGGATCCGGTGCATTAATTACGAGGTCCTGTGAACCTAATCCTATATTTATATTGAAAAATTCATTAATGTATGAGAGTATATAGCTTGGAACTCAGTCGATTAATCCAAATATTATTGTATATTAACGTAAAATTTCTGTACGAATCCATACACTTAAATTCTGAATTAGCCTCTGCTTGTACGGGTACGTTAAGTTTTTTACGCTCCTATCACACCTGTTGAGAAATTTGTGTAACATTGGTCATGTTGTCTTTCACCGGGTAATAATGATTCTTGCGTGTAAAGAATAAACTTAGCGTAGCGTTATGACATCTGGCACATGAAAATAAGAAAAGAATTAAAAAGGAAAAGCTCCAACAAAATCTCTAGGATGCATGAGTTCTGTTACGCGCCGCCTTCCTGAGATTCTTTGGAAGGGCGATGTAAGGCTAAGCAACCGATGTTAGGGTAGTTGGTGTCCGCCGAGTGAGGTCCCCTCCGCACGCTAGACGAGATTGTCAGTAACGTGCGGGAAACCAATGCCAACAAATGAGAGAACAGTAATGAAAATTGAATAAAAGCTTGATTGCATTAATGAAAGCTATTACAAAAGAAGGCAACGCGGTGTCGAGGGGGAGAGATACCAGTACAGAGAATTGCTTGCTAGAAAGTTTTTGATTGCTTGACCCCCCCTAATAATGCTTAAAAAATAATAAACCAAAGGTACATGACCATACCAAATTACGCTAGAGAAACATAATGAAAGTACATGGAATAAAACAACTCTATATTTACAAGGAAAAAGACTTAGTTTTCTACAAAGGTAGAAACAGGTACGTTGGAAGCAACTTTGTCTCAGGCATCACAATCTGCGCGCGCGGTATTGTCTGCGCGCGCGAAGCTGTTGGCAGCTGCTTGCGGTTGGGCGCTAGCGAGGGAAATCGGTGGGGCGACAGAGGCACATGCGCGCTTGTCACTTGACGCGGCCAAGACCACGGGGCCGTCAGTAGCGCTAGGCATTGGGAGGCTTGCTAGGACACCACGGGTCATGGGGCATGGCTGGAAAGCCGCCCAGGACATTCTCCCCCACTTGAGTTGGCGACGTCCTCGACGCCATACTTGCTAAATAATCTTCAATTAGGCTCTTATAGGTTTTGAGGTTTGTTCCCCTCTCCCAAGTATTCTCCTCTGCATCGCACCCTTGCCATTTTACCAAGAACTCTTGGTGATCCTTCCTGGAGGCGTGAATTACCCGGTCATCAAGAATAGCTTCACCCCGCCTTTTCCTGGTTGAACCGGGGCCTCAAATACTAGGTATTGTGAGTTGGCTCCGTGAAGGATCCTCCGTGTCTTCCTGAAAAGGTTTCAGTAGACTGACATAGAAGACGGGATGGATTTTTCACCAAGCTGGGGTATCCACCCGGTATGAAACTTTCCCAATGCGCCTTTCAATGGACAAAGGTCCAATATATTTTTGCAACAGGCGAGGGTCATGGACCCATGCAAATAAGTACCGCTTTGGGATTTTGACCATTACTTTGTCTCATACTTCGTATTCAACAAAGCGATGATTCTGATCAACATGCTTCTTCATTCGCTTTTGGGCTTTGAAAAGATAGCTCCGCATTATCTCCATATTCTGCTTCCATTCTTTTGAGAAGCTAGCAGCACGAGGGGATTTTCCCATATTTGGAGCATTCACTATGTGTGGGAGTAGCGGTTGTTGCCCAGTAACAATTTCAAAAGCGCTTTTGTTTGTACTGGAGCTCTTTTGTGAATTGAAACACAGTTGGGCAACATCTAGAAGCTTCACCCAATTCTTCTGCGGTCCGGTAACAAAATGGCGGAATATTCCTCCAACATACCATTGAACCGCTCCGTCTGGACATCGGATTGTGGATGAAAACTTGAGTTGTGACTCAATTTTGACCCGAGACACTTAAATAGTTGAGTCCAAAAGTTGCTAGTGAAGCGTGAATCGGGATCACTAACAATGTCTTTGGGCAGGCCCCAATATTTGACGACATGAGAGAAGAAGAGTCAAGTTGTATCTTCTGCTGATATATATTGAGGTGCTGCAATAAAGGTGACATACTTGGAAAACCGATCCACCACAACCAAGATAGTTGTGAGATCTCCGACCTTGGGCAATCCGGTGATGAAATCCAGAGACACGCTTTCCCAAGGTCTCTTTGGAACANTTATTGTTGTGGCTACTTCTCTCCCCCTTAGGGTTGCGAGTAGGCACACCGATGCTAAGTCCGCTCTGCGACTGAGTGCATCGGCAACATGATTAGTCTTCCCACTATGGTACTCTAGGTTGAAGTTAAATTCTGCTAGGAGTTCCTGCCATCGGGCCTGTCGTCCATTCAGCTTCGGCTGGGTCATGAAATGACTAACAACTGTTTTGTCTGTCTTGACCACGAACGGTGATCCCAACAGATAATGCCTCCAAAGGCGTAAGAAATGAACGACAGCCAATAGTTCTTTCTCATGGGCGGCATAGCGCCACTTTGCATCCTTCAGTTTCCGGCTCTCATATGCTATGGGATTCCCGTCTTGGAGTAAGACCCCGCCAAGAGCATAGTCAGAAGCATCCGTTTGTACCTCGAATGGCTTGGCAAAGTCAGGAAGGGCCAAGATAGGGCTACTAGACATAGCCACTTTTAATGCATTGAAGGCCTCCGCTCGCCTAGGACCCCAATCCCAAGGCGTGACCTTCTTGAGGAGTTCTGTCAGTGGCACTGCGATGAGGGAGTAGTTCTTCACAAATCGCCGATATAAATTGCATAGGACAAGGAATGCCCTCAAGGCGTGAATATCCTTGGGCGGCGGCCAATCTGTGATGGCTTGGATCTTTTGCTGGTTCATCTTGATTCGCCCTTCCTCAATGACATGCCCGAGGAAGTCGATCTGTTTTTGAGCAAATGAGCACTTGGATAGCTTGGCGTATAATTCATGCTCACGCAACCGGCCTAGGACCTTCCGCAAGTGCTCCATGTGTTATTCCAGTGTTTGGGGGTAAACCACAATATCATCCAAATAGACCACCACGAATTCGTCAATGTACTCTTGGAAGACCTGGTTCATCAGGGTGCAAAATGTGGCTGGAGCATTAGTCAAGCCGAACGACATAACTTGAAAGTCGAACGACCCCTATCTTGTCACACAAGTCGTCTTGTGGTCATTGCCCTCAGCAATCCGGACTTGCCAGTACCCTGTCTTCAGGTCAATATTTGTGAACACCGTTGCACTCCCCAATCTGCCGAACAAGTCTGCCATGAGCAGAATACGATACTTGTTCTTCATAGTAATTTTGTTTAGAGCCCGATAATCCACGCAGAGGCGTAGACTACCATCATGTTTCTTTTGGAAAAGCACAGGGGACCCGTATGGGGACTTAGAGGGTACAATGATCCCTGTTTCTAGCATTTCCGTCAATTGTCTCCGAAGCTCGGTGAGTTTGGGTTGTGACATTCTGTAAGGCTCCTGGGAAGGTGGCTTCTCACCCGAAACCAACTCAATCTCATGGTCCACAGTGCGCCTAGGCGGGAGTCGCTTTGGCATTTCCTGTGGCATGACATCTCAAATTCCAGTAGTAGCTCCTTTACGGGTGTAGGAAGTGGACCCGATGAGCGTTCTACCTCTTCAATGCATAGGGTAGCCAGAAATGTAGGTTCATGTCTCTTGACTCCCTTTTTCAGTTGCAAGGCCGAGATGTTCTCAGCGGCTATCTTCATGGATATGCACGGAATAATGCAGGGCGTGGCCCCGTTTACTCCCATCATCAGAAGCATGTCCGCATATGGTACGGGAATGGTGTTGGTATGCCTCAAGAATTCCAGCCCAACTATCAACTCAAAATCATCTATGATCACGACGCGCAAGGTGAACTTTCTTTCATAAGGACCCATCTTCACCGGTACTTCTTTGGCTATTCCACCCACTGGCTGAGGAGGTGAGTTAATAGCCTTGACATGACCCCGACTCTTTCCCACAACTATCCCAAGACGCTCCACCTGAGTTGAGGCCAAGTAGTTGTGAGTAGCACCTGTATCTATCATCGCCCGAATGGGTTTGTTGTTTACCCTCAGTTCAACGAACATCAAGGTCCTCTCTTGATTAGGAGGAGTCCCTTTATTCGTCTTCTTTTCCCTCTTCTTGGCGACTGGGAGGGAGGTCTTTCTTCTTGCGGATACCAGCACTAGTTCCCGCTAATGCCTTATAAATAGAACCCACAATGGCATTGAAGGCACCGGCTGGTTCGGTCTGTTCATCATCATCTGCTTCATCATCCGTCCCATCATCTTAAGCTTGATGGGAATTCATCTGTGTATGTGGGCACTCATTATTCCAATGTGACCCGCCGCAATGATGGCAACCTGAGGGTGGCTTTCTCCCTCGATCATTGTTGTTTGACGCAACACTGTTGCTGCCTGAGGAGGGAGCCTTAGATTTGCCTGCACTCCGGTCTTCTGTTAGGGCCACCATTGGTAGGCTGACCTCCTTTGTAACTCGCTCGGACAGGCGGCTGCGGCCTATCCTTTCGAGTCTCCATTTAGTAGTCCCCAAGACATTCCGCTGCTTGGATTGCCTTGGGAAGAGTATCTACCCTTTGTCTTTGCAGCTCCATGCGTGCATAAGGTTTCAACCCTCCAAGAATGTGAAGAGCTTGTCCTTGTCCCCCATGCGCGGATGTTCAACATGAGTGCAGAGAATTCTCGCACGTAGTCCCACACTGATTTGGTCTGGTGGAGCTCCCGTAGTTTCCTCCTTGCATTGTACTCAACATTTTCGGGGAAGAACTATAGGCGTATGGCTGCCTTTAGCTCCGCCCATGTCTCCAGAGCATCTTCCCCGACCCTGATGGCTTCGTACTTCACTCGCCACCAGAGCTTAGCATTAACCTGAAGATACATGGCAGCAGTTTCTACCTTCTTGGCTTCTTCTAGGCCTCACACGGCATCGAAATACTGCTCGATGTCGAAGATGAAATTTTCTACTTCTTTAGCATTCCTAGCCTCACTGTATGACTTTGGCTCAGGAATTTTCAGCTTATGTGCCAAGGGGGCGAGGTTCACAGCACCCCTGATTTGATTTCTACCGCCTCGAAGCAAGCCTTGTAGAGCAGCATTGACAACGTTGAGTTGGCCTGTCAAGTTGTCGATAGTTTGCTGCATGGCAGTCATCCTGTCTGCCTCTTGTGCCCTGTGGGCTAAATCCTCGGCGCGCTCCTTTTGGAGGCCCTCAAATTTATCAAAAATTTTGGCTGCCTCAGTAGCTTCTGTTTGTCGGTCTCCTTCAGAGTCGCAACTCATGTTTCGTATGTCAACTTCGGCCTGGGCCATTCCGCGGTCTAGGTCGTCCAACCTTTGCAGTAGGTTGGTTTTCAGTTCCGGCACCATATCCACAATGGTTCGTAGTACGTCAACCGTCTCCTCAAGGGCCCTAATGCGGTCCCCATGATTCACCATGGTCAGAAATGGTGGTAATGCCAATGCGTTCCCTCGTCCGATGTCGAGCCTAGGCTCTGATACCAACTGTTACGCGGCGCCTTCCTGAGATTCTTTGGAAGGGCGACGTAAGGCTAAGCAACCGATGTTAGGGTAGTTGTTGTCTGCCGAGTGAGGTCCCCTCCGCACGCTAGACGAGATTGTCAGTGCCGTGCGGGAAAACCAATGC